>JAVTVY010025553.1:0-110687 GCA_036873755.1 Hanleya hanleyi
TCATTGAAATAACATCCTTCTGACAAGCGGTTTACTCAACGATTAATGAAAACTGAATGACCGTATGTTACTTTGACAAGACTTATCCAGGAAAAGGAACTATTTATTGATGGAATAAATTCGCGGATTCTGTAGTAGATAACACAACTAAAACCGGTCCAGCGATTACTACTTTGATGACCAACTAGGTGGTGGAAATGATAGAATGACATGGCTTTGTCTCGCTCGAGTCAAAACAGGATATTACATAAGTAATAAATGGATTCTAAAAGAAGAGAAAAAAAAGAATACTAAAAACATGAATAAAAACTTCGCAGAACAACAGTATACTGACACAAACAATAAAAAAAGTCATCCGATCCTGAACTTAACGCCGCAACAAAAATAAGTTCCTTCCTAAATATTGGGTAAAAGTTTTTAAGATAGATATGCGATTGTAATGAGATTTCTCGTAGGGGTTCAGTTTAGCAACAATCGGTGAAATTATGCATAGGTGCAGCAAAAGACATTGTTTTAAATTGGCCTATCCTGCAACCAATCTATCTATTGCTGCATGTCTATCAGTCAGTCTGCCCTTCATTGTTCGATGAGACCAATGCCAACGTTTTGTCCAACCATACCTCTATTATCAAACCAGGAGATAGGACAATTGCAACTGGTCTCTTGGGAGCTAATACTCCAGTGAGGCATGTAATGGGCGTGACTGCAAATGCCAATGCCCTATCCTGGTTTGATAATCGACGAATGATTGGGAAAAAGGCCAAAATTGCACACAAGGCCAGATTGACTGATATGCCTGCAGCAATAGACAGTGTTTTAAATTGGTCTATCCTGCAGTCAGTGGCTCAAATATCTCCTCCATACAATTCAATAAACATTTATTTTCGGAAAGGCTTTCAATTTTACTGATTCGGTCTTGATCACTGACATTATATTTCGGAGTTTACCTCTGTAACGTAGCATTGTGGTGCTGCGGTAGTATGAATGATTATGTCCCTTCACTACTTAAGTAATAACGTTTATTCTCCATAGACTGGTCCGTTATTACTTGCTTTCCCATGTTTTCAGCATTCGATTCCATCTCTTCATAACAGAAGCCTTCGTCTGATTACAAAATTATAGTAAGTATAGTGATTTGCATCCTTCTTGAATGCTTCATTGGTATCCCCTATCCCCCCCCCCACCGCCATTTCATTCAACACTAGTGTAGGCTACTTCACCATCAAGATTATATTATAAATCGTGCTGATATCCGTCTACATCAACGAAAGCTTTGTACACCTAACACTATACACTAATAGACGATATATTTGTGTAAATCACTGAAAACATTTTTAGGCAAAACTGATGTTATATATTTACATTAACCTGTTGAAATATACACATTATAAATTCTTACAGTATTTGAATGGCACCTCGTTCAGAATCATTCTTTGAATTATGAAAAAAATCTGTATTGAACAGTTTAGTTTATTCCACGATGCATGCGGTACGGTCCAGTTTTCCATTCTTCGGAATTCAATAACATTTTCCAAGGTGTATACCGAGTGAGTATCACCTGGCTATCTATTCTACTCGACGTTGAAAATTCCCCATCATTCACCAATTCGGTAGCCTCAATCTGTGTACTTGCAAACGTACCTATCTAGCATTTTTTGAAATTGTAGTTTTAGGGGTGCTTCCTGTCGGGATTTCGCGGCCCATCAACACAATGCTTTATTTAAATTTTAGAGTACATTTCAGTTGATATCGTTAAAAATAAATATAAAAAGAGATATATGAAAAAGAATCGAGTGAACCTGTCTAGCAGTTTGGTGGCGAATTGATACCTGTTTTATTTTTTCATATTCCTTTAATTATCGCTATTGAATTCGGTAACTCTCGGCACCTGAACTCTTTGATATCAAATTACAAGTTCTACAACTGGACTTATTACCGAATATTTGTTATTGGTTTGCCTTAATTATGTGAAATAGAATCTGTTGAAGTGGTAATTATGGTAGCTGCTTGGCTGCATTATAAAGTGCAAGCCACCATCTATTTACGACTCCATCCATTATTTTGAAGGCACAAACGAAGGTTGTAACAATCGAAAGCTAACGTCGTGTATTTATTTACCGCTTCTGCTCCGTCTTGCGACCGAGAAATTTGTAATAATGCAATATCATCGGTAACATTATAAACTGGTTACCTAATTACATGTAGATGGCTCAAATATCTCCTCCATATATACAATTCGGTAAATATTTAATTTCGAAAGGTTTCTAATTTAACGGATTCTTTCTTGATCACCGACGATATACTCCGGCGTTTACCTCTGAGGCAGCCATTTTAGGACTGCGGAAGTAGGAATGATTATATCTCTTCACTGCTTGAATAATAACATTTATTCTCCATATACAGTTACGTAAGTACTTGCTTTACATTGTTTTCAACATTCGATTCCATCTCTTCATAACAGAACCATTCGTCTGATTACAAGTGTTACAGAATTATACTCCCTACGATTTTGTAGGCATAGTGATTTGCATCTTTCTTTGAAAATGGTGTTGAATTCCTTCAATGGTATTCCCCCCTCCCATCTCATTTTACTCAAGACTGGTGTAAGCTACTTTACGATCAGGATTATGCCACAAATTGTGCAGATAACCGGCTACAACTAACGATATGCAACAATAGACGATATATTTGTATAAATCACTGAAAACACTTTTAGGCAAAATTTATTTTATTTACATCAGTCTGTTGAAATATACACATTATGAATTATTAGTTTTTGGATTACAAGCGTCTAGTCCGTCATTCATAATCCAGCCGTCGTCCATTAGAGAATATCCGCGTCCATAATCCAAAGACCTATTCCATTTCCATATAACAGTATTAGCACCAAATTCAAAAAGACAAAAGTATACATAAACATAGGCTTGTTTCCTGCAAGAGAGAAGCGGTCAACAATTTTCAATGATGCCGGCAAGACATCATGATGTTCCAAAATATCAAATCCGTATCGCTGATCAGTATTCTTAATCCATAATATTCGTTATAGAGTCGTCATCTAAAAATGATGTACCTCAGTCACGCTTTGATTGTGACTGTTCATATGAGTACCATGAGGATCTTGAAGTACATGGGTTCATACGGCCCCTAGCCCCGGGTTAAGCGGAATTAGACACAAGTTACGAAACGTAGCGCCATAGATCTTGCACGCTACGTTCGTATTTTGCTATCAGCATGCGATATGTATCGCCAAATTTGAGAAACTTTGAGTGGAGGCGCTTGGTGGAATAGCCCTGTTTTATAAGTTTCTGCAACAATGTTTTGTGACGTTGATTAAAATCATCACATTTAACACAGGATCTAGCAAATGCTACTAAGCGAGATATGTATACGCCATATGCAGGTCCCACTGGAATATTACTATCCAGAAAGGGATAGTTTACGATGTCGAAATTGTAATCATCTCTTTTGTCATAAAGTCGACGAGAGAGAATGCCCGCTTCATTTTTATAGAGATAGAGATCTAAATAAGATGTGCCTGTAGGGCTATCTGTAGTTTCCTTCAAATCCAGTGAAGGTGGATATATATCCTTCACTGCGTCATTTATATAGCGATTATCCACAGCGAGAAGATCGTCTATATAGCGTTTGGTGAATGAGAAGGAACGGGCTTTGAATGGATCGGTTTTGAAAGCGCCTGCATATAGTCATATTCATAAGAGAACAGATACAGGTCAGACAACAGGGGTGCACAATTAGTACCCATTGGAATACCTATATGCTGCTGATATATTGTGTTGCCAAATTTCACATAGATATTTTTAATGAGAAATTCAAGCAACTCTATAAACAAAGAAACATCCCATGAATGATATCTCTTGTATGTAGTCGAGCTAAAGAATGCTTTATGGCTTCCGACATTAATATATCTACGATCAGTTTTCTTGAACACAGATACTATTAATGAACTTATACGGTCAATAAGGTCTGATGAGGGATTGTAGTATAGAGAGTCGAGAAATCCCATGTGGATACATGTCTGTACGGTATGTGACCTTTAGCATCAAGTTCTTCTGTAAGACATTTTGAGTTTTTCAATATCCACATACATTCAACGCCAGATTTCTTAGAAATAGTGGCGCAATATCTTTCCCAAAATGCTTTGACCTCCTGAAGGGCCCTCGTCAATAGGGTTGAAAGAAGCTTGGTGGTGCAGCTTCTAGAACCAGCTATGAATCTAGCTTTGTATGGTGATTTATGCATTTTGGGAGTCCAGTATAGTTTTGGTATGTCGTTATGATTGGTTGGAAGACAAATACCTCTTTCCCTGAAAAACTTTTGTGATTGTTAAATAAATCTTCCAGAGTAAATGCAGTTTGGGAGTAAGTAGACGTATTTGATGAAGATATGTCTACACTCAATTCTTTAACCAGCACCTGGTAATAGTAATATTTACATATGAATATTATATTATTCGGAGCTTTGTCTGCTGGGACTATGACGAATTTACTCTGGAGATTTGCTAAAACTTCTTGCGAATTGAGGTTTCTCAGTACTTGTTTTGCTTGGGGAAGAGTACTTCTGTCAATATGGCGGATTGTTTCAACGACCTTGCTCTTGGTGAGGTCCAGCCAATCGGCGAGTACTGTAGGTTCAACTTTTTCTCGCTTAGACCAATCAATAACGTACTGTTCTAATGCAGACAGGACTATCTTCTGATCCGCCTTCAGATTTATTCTTCTTGGCTCTCTATATTTAGGTCCTTTCATCAGGAGTAATTTCAGATCCTTATCACTCACCACATCAAGGTCACCAGTCACAATATGTTTGCATGGTGTATAGATAAAGTTCGACAATTCACAATCACAACTATAGCCTCCTGACGTGTATAAGTTCCAGTCAAAGCATTCTTCGGGAGGAATGTATGTTTAGTTCAGCGTCAAAGCAGTGTTGAGGAATGCATGTGAAGTCGAGTGTCAACCAGTGTAAGGGAGGAAGGTATGTTTAGTTGAATGTGAAAGGGGTGTTAGGGAGGAATGTACATGGAGTCGAGTGTCAAAGCGGTGTTAGGGAGGATTGTATGTGAAGTCGAGTGTCAACCAGTGTTAGGGAGGAATGTATGTGAAGTCGAGTGTCAAAGCGGTGTTAGGGAGGAATGTATGTGAAGTCGAGTGTCAAAGCGGTGTTAGGGAGGAATGTATGTGAAGTCGAATGTCAAAGCGGTGTTAGGGAGGAATGTATGTGACGTCGAGTGTCAAAGCGGTGTTAGGGAGGAATGTATGTGAAGTGCAGTGTCAAAGCGGTGTTAGGGAGGAATGTATGTGGAGTCGAATGTCAAAGCGGTGTTGGGGAGGAATGTACGTGAAGTCGAGTGTCAAAGCGGTGTTAGGGAGGAATGTATGTGAAGTCGAATGTCAAAGCGGTGTTAGGGAGGAACGTATGTGAAATCGACTGTCAAAGCGGTGTTAGGGAGGAATGTATGTGAAGTCGAGTGTCAAAGCGGTGTCAGGGAGGAATGTATGTCAGGTCGAGTGTCAAAGCGGGATTAAGACTTAGGATTAGGTATGCTTGATAACTATCAGATTTAGGGTCATTTCAGCTATAGAAGTCAGATAATTTCTCCACCAAAGCGTAACTAGGGTAATGTCGAAGCTGGGTGTTCGGCATGAGTGTGCTTGAAGTTGAGTTTCAAAGCACTGTTAGGAAGGAATATATCTGAAGTGCAGTGTCAAAGCGATGTTAGGGAAAAATGTACGTGGAGTCGAATGTCAAAGCGGTGTTAGGGAGGAATGTACTTGAAGTCGAGTGTCAAAGCGGTGTTAGGGAGGAATGTATGTGAAGTCGAATGTCAAAGCGGTGTTAGGGAGGAACGTATGTGAAATCGACTGTCAAAGCGGTGTTAGGGAGGAATGTATGTGAAGTCGAGTGTCAAAGCGGTGTTAGGGAGGAATGTATGTCAGGTCGAGTGTCAAAGCGGGATTAGGACTTAGGATTAGGTATGCTTCATAACTATCAGATTTAGGGTCATTTCAGCTATGGAAGTCAGATAATTTCTCCACCAAAGCGTAACTAGGGTAATGTCGAAGCTGGGTGTTCGGCATGAGTGTGCTTGAAGTTGAGTTTCAAAGCACTGTTAGGAAGGAATATATCTGAAGTACAGTGTTAAAGCGATGTTAGGGAAAAATGTACGTGGAGTCGAATGTCAAAGCGGTGTTAGGGAGGAATGTACGTGAAGTCGAGTGTGAAAGCGGAGTTAGGGAGAAATGTACATGAAGTCGACTGCCAAAGCGCTGTTAGGGAGGAATGTACATCAAGTCGAGTTTCAAAGCGGTGTTAGGGTGGAATGTACGTGAAGTCGAGTGTCAACCAGTGTTAGGGAGGAATGTATGTGAAGTCGAGTGTCAAAGCGGTGTTAGGGAGGAATGTATGTGAAGTCGAGTGCCAAAGCGGTGTTAGGGAGGAATGTATGTGAAGTCGAATGAACAGCAGATAATCAGAATACAAGGGGAACAAGACTATATACTAATTACATGTAGACATTGATTGGATTCATGTAATAGTACAATTTTACACTCAAAAGGGAGAGACCCCCAATTACTAATAAAGTGCTGATAACATTTTAGCAAGCAACAAGTATGCCTTATAGGCACCTACCGACTACTTATGAAGTACATGCATGGCACTGCGAGCCTTGCATTTTGACGGGGCGGATCACGCGAGGCCCCGTGATAGGCCCGGTCAGTACTTGGCACAGGGCCTATTCATCAGCCTGGTAAAGGCTTACTGTGGATATTCTTTTATATTGAAATTAGCCCAATTAAGAATAAATCAGCCCTGTGATCACCTGTAAACAGGCCTGTCAATCAGCGTGGTCTGATTTCGAAAATGCAAGGCCTGCACTGTAACAATGCGGAGAAAGCTTCATTTGAAACAAATATGTGTCAATGCTAACTTTCTACACAGGTACCTTGTATAGCGTAATAGCTAATTATTTAGCAACTAACTCCAATTAGAAAGCAGGATTGGCTTTCATTGTGATGTTGCAAAGTGACGCTCTCAAGAAAGACATCTTCATTCTGACGGACATTATTGTGCCGTTACAGGCCTAGGCTCAACCCTTCCTTCCATTCTGTTGCTTCAAAGTGCCGGCCGAAAGAAAGTCTTTCATTTTCCATTGTGCCGTTCCATTCTGCCGTAGAGGGAAGAAGTGATTGTTATATTGTGATACTGCTAAGCAGGATTGACTTTGATTGTGACGTTGCAAAGTGACGCTCTGAAGAAAGACATGTTCATTCTGACACACTTCATTGTGACGTTACAGGGTTAGGCTCACCCCTTCCTTCCATTCTGCCGGTTCAAAGTGCCAGCAGAAGAAAAGTCTCTGATTTTCCATTGTGCCGCTGCATTCTGCCGTAAAGAACTAAAGTGACTGTGTTTCATTGTGACGCTGCACAGTCAGTTCGAAAAAAGATGGTCTTAAATTTTTCATTGTGACGTGCCATTCTGCCGTACCGAGAAAAAGTAATGTTTCTGATGATCAATTAAACACTTTATTTCCTTCCATTCTGTCGCTTCAAAGTGCCGGCAGAAAGAAAGTCTTTCATTTTCCATTGTGCCGTTCCATTCTGCCGTAGAGGGAAGAAGTGATTGTGTTATATTGTGATCCTGCTAAGCAGGATTGACTTTGATTGTGACGTTGCAAAGTGACGCTCTGAAGAAAGACATGTTCATTCTGACGCACTTCATTGCGACGTTACAGGTTAGGCTCACCCTTCCTTCCATTCTGCCGGTTCAAAGTGTCGGCAGAAGAAAATTCTCTGATCTTCCATTGTGCCGCTGCATTCTGTCGTAAAGAGGTAAAGTGACTGTGTTTCATTGTGACGTTGCAGCGTCGGTTCGAAAAAATATGGTCTGAAATTTTTCATTGTGTCGTTCCATTCTGCCGTACCGACAAAACAGGTACCTTGTATAGCGTAATAGCTAATTATTTAGCAACTAACTCCAATTAGAAAGCAGGATTGGGTTTGATTGTGACGTTGCAAAGTGTCGCTCTCAAGAAAGAGATCTTCAGTCTGACGGACTTCATTGTGACGTTACAGGGTTAGGCTCAACCCTTCCTTCCATTCTGCTGGTTCAAAGTGCCCGCGGGCAGAAAGAGAGAGAGTCTTTCATTTTCCATTGTGCCGTTCCATTCTGCCGTAGAGGGAAAAAGCGATTGTGTTATATTGTAATGCTGGTAAGCAGGATTGACTTTGATTGTGACGTTGCAAAGTGACGCTCTGAAGAAAGACATGTTCATTCTGACGCGTTTCATTGTGACGTTACAAGGCGTCAGTTTGAAGAAAGACAATATTCATTCTGACGGTGTTCATTGTGACGTTGCAGGATTAGGGTTACATGTACCCCTTCCTACCATTCTGCCGGTGCAAAGTGCCGGCAGAGAGAAAGTCTTTCATTTTCCATTGTGACGCTGCATTCTGTCGTACAGAGAAAAATTGATTGTGTTTCATTGTGACGGTGTAAAGCGTCAGTTTGAAGAAAAGACAATCTTCATTCTGACGGTGTTCATTCTGACGTTGCAGGATTAGGGTTACATGTACCCCTTCATACCATTCTCTCTCGTGCTTTCTTACATGAAGTATCCACCCACGATGATGGCTTATTATGTATTTTGTAGCAGAGATGATGGTGTAAACAGAGATAACCAACTGACTCGTTGAGGAGTATGCGTTGTGTGCCAGCAGGTAGCCCGAATCACTAATACAGACCGAAAAGGAAAAAAATAAATAAGACGTCAGTCGCTCGAGATCTTTAACCGCACACGGCGTGGGGAACTGAGACAGAGGCACAAAAAGCATTTTATCGAATAATTAATATGATTTGGCATCTCCAGCACTATGACAACCACCTAATGAGTCCTTTAATTAGATGGAATCTCCCATCAAACACGGATTTTGTCAACAAAACCGTCGTGTTTCTTTCGCCACAGTTTACAGGGACATGCGCAGAATGGTGTTGACCTTTTGACTCACGTCATCCATGCTGATTTTAAACCAATAGCGACGTCTGTTTATTCACGTGATCAGAAAGGTCACGACATAAAAATAGCGAAGGTCATATTCTCACAAGATGTCGGAAAGGCGCGAAAACGTTAAAATCAATGGAGGTTTTTTCTCACACATTTGATCACATTTTGTCAGCATCAAAACAGTCATGATAGATGGTACATGAACAAAGAAGCTCAGGTTGGTCAAACTGTATCAAATTGGCATATTTTTTCTCTCCCGTTTCGCTATTTTCGTCAGCGAAAAGCCGCTTGTCGCGACATAAATTTTTATCGCGAAAATTTAACCCACCCTCGATCTGGGCTGTGATAGGAATGCCACGCCCCCTTACCTATATTCACCTATCACAGCCAGAGTTTCTGGGTTAGCCAACAAGATACTCATTGTTATCTTAATGATTGCGGTCGTGCGTGACCAGTTTGATCTGAGTATAAATTACGTAAATACACGGAAAGGTAGTTACCCATAACATATTTAGATTTTGTATATTCGATTGGCCGAGTGTCAGAGTTCTTGGAAATCAGCTGATATTATCAGCTGGGAAGTATAACAAATTTCGTCATTCCAATTTTGTCTTTGGCGTTGAACTTGAACACACGTCGTATAGCCCGTGTTGCTAATAGGCCGGACGGCCATATATTTAGTGTGGCGAACCATCCATTTTCAGGTATGTTGAACATTGAACAGTTGAACCGTAATATTAGAATGAACTATATTAATAACACGGTAAATTCATGTTTCCTGAGGTAATTGTATATACCGCTAATTGTCATTTACATGTATATTATATCACTATGCTGAGTAACATAAATGCGTAATGTTTAAATCTATTATCTAATTTGCTGCTGATTTCTAACGGAGAGTCCCGTCTGTGTAAATAATAATATTCAGCAGTAATGAATACATTAAATATAATAATTTAATGTTTGACCGGCAATAGATGTTGAATTGATTTGGTAAAGTTGCAGACACTTGGCAATGGTAACTGTTTCCATTCTCAGCACGAACATACTCCTACCGGACACAAGTGCTCTTCATGGTGTAGCGGGGGTCCAACTAATTACCTCGGACGGGTAGAAGATTAACCTCCCTGTCCCAGGTGTTAACCGGACTATTGACAATACACCTCAGCTGTAGTTTCTAAAGGACACAGATAGACAGAGTCTGATGAATCGTCAAGTCCAACGCTCTGAGACGACCTTCCAAAACTAACATACGTGGAGTAGTATATAAAAAACATTCTCAAATCTCCAAAGTGTGCGTGTGCGCCTAACATCTGGAATATGCGGTGAAAATGAACTGATCACGTGAATAGAGCTATTTATTTTTATGGTTGCAACTATATTGGTTTTTTTTAAATTATCATTCAATGAGTAAAGATGAACTGTTTTACATGCATTTCTGACTTTGCACCTTATTTCTTCCCTTTTGCCAAATACGACTAGCAAACCCATCTTATTAAGTTTTTGTTAATCACGTGACATTGAAACGTTTTGGTCTTTGATATACGTTGGCATTTGTGGGAAGTTGATGCTGGGTCGACATCGGGCCTTACAGACTAGTCTTTTGTGTTTATAAATGCCGTCATTTTCATCTGACGACGATACAGCTGTGACGTTCGAGCGGTCAGAAAACGTCTATCTTTGCGGTGTACACGAGACTTGAGGCGGCCTGGTCTCAGGCCCCTGTGACAAATTGTCAGGCTGATGTGAACGCAGTCTCGTATGACTGGAATTGGCCAACGAGGAAGGTCCGATTCAACCTGTCACCTTGTCTGGATCGAGGAGGTAGGATGGGGGACCTGTAGAAACAACCAAGGCAATAATAAAGTAATAATATTGTATTCTGCTATGTACACAGCTCTGTACGCGCACAATACCTGTAATAAAGATCCCTACTCTAGAGGTAGTTATCGTTAAGTGTTATCTTTATCTTAAGAGAAAGACGAATAATATACAATATATACATGAGACCCTATCTATGACGCGTCACGGCCCAGTCTCGTCCAGACTGGCTCTCGTCGTGGAATGGTACGGCGTCTCAGGTTCCTCTCCGGTCGTAGGTGAAGCCCCGGACTGTATGGAACGTCTACCGTGTCTAAGGTTACACGGCCCAGTTCATCTAAGCGTTATTAATCGTCTCTGGAATCCTCTCCGTATCACTACCTCTCCTAGCAGTAGCCCTTCGGCGGCGTCGGCCCGTACGGCACACCACAGCGTCTTCGGCGGCAGCCCCTTTCGGCTCGGCAGACCTCACGTCTTCGGCGACCCGAATTCGGCGGCCCGAATTCGGCGGCGACCCCTTTCGGCTCGGCAGACTTCACGTCTTCGGCGGCCCGACTTCGGCGACCCGTCTTCGGCTCGGCAGACCTCACGTCTTCGGCGACCCGTCTTCGGCTCGGCAGACTTCACGTCTTCGGCGACCCGACTTCGGCCCTCACGGCGTTGACCCAAGGACGAGTTAATAGGCTCAGATTGTCTGCATATATATGTGGTAATAATGCCCTGGTCTCGGGGGCGTATTATTACCTTACAGTGTAATGTCAATTAATATCGATGATTTGTGATAGCATTCAAAGACTTGCGGCAAGGCATAATTCGAGCCCTGCGGCAGTGCAAATATGTACAGTGGATGTAAGCTTGTGTTATCAGTTATCCCTAGCCGAGGCCTGTGAATAACTAGTGTAGATGAGTGTGATTAGATCTATTCCGTCCCTAAGGCCGACGATCTTGTATGTGAGCAAGTATATGTAATCATGTAAAATGGTATTTGTGTGATGGGCTGCAGTGTGGGATATTTGGTGCTCTGTATTCCCCGTTGATGGACATCTCGTCTTCAGATACTGTGCGTGTTAGTATCTTATCCCCGTCTGGCGGTTCGTCTCGTCATCAGATACTGTGCGTGTTAGTATCTATTATCCTCAAGCTATGGCTCAGCTCTCGGCTTTCCAACCCTTCGGCGGATGGTTCGGCGCTGTTTCGGCAGTCAATTCGGCACTTTCGGCACATTCGGCGCATTTGCGGCGATCCTGTCTCTGTGCTCTCCCGCACGATGTTTACCCGCCGATTGTCTGAGCCAGAATGCCGAACGTCCATTCTCTGCGTCTTATATAGGCTCTGGCTCCCAGAATCCATTGCGCGCACAACATGGCAGCTTCCATAAAGCGAAAGTATAGACTCAGGCGGTGTTGGATTTCGTGTCAGATCAACAGAGTTCGACTTCTCTCGCCCGGTTTCGATGCAAGATGCGTGTCAGGGATATTTACACGTCCCTCGCTGAAAGTTTCAGCGCACAGTTAATACAGGTAAGTCGAATATCCACCATCGTCGGTCCATTCACAATGCTATTTAGACTGTCAGCGTAGAACGAAAATAACATTCTCCAGGCCATGGGCATTTTCGTCACAAGCTCACCAATCCTCAGTGTTCGAGTTGTCACGGCGACACAGCTCACCAATTACCAATATACGAGTTGTCAGAGCATTTCCATCATAGCTTTCTAGATTTGTATCTAATACCGCTTATGCCGGTGCTAGGGGCCGTGTGGTCATATCATCCAAGTTGCCACATGAACAGGTACAATAAAAGCGTACCTGAGATACAACACATATCACGAATCGTTAGGTTCTTGGTATGTGCTTTAGAATAGGTTAACCAGGAGATTATACTGTGAAGTCATGTGGCTCTGTCAGTATGTCGGCACCTCTTCCCACTTCCCTTATATGTGTTGTAATTGCACACGTGACTTAAAACGTGACATGTCACGCGTGACACTGGGGGCTCGTCCGGGATTTGCTTTTCGGTAAAACTTGACAACAGGTAGGAATTTAGGGTGTGCATTTTTGTCCACTGTAAACTCATAATTGCCTCGGTTAAAACCTTATATTTTTTTTTGTAAATGCCCAAGGGTTAATAGGGGTATTACAAGTTGTAGGATGCAGAAATTTCATTGTGTAGTAAGTTTGGTTGAGAATGGATGGGGGGAGTTAGCTGGGTGTTGTTCTGGTTGAATACTAGTTCTAACGTAAACCGTAACTGCTACTCCGTGGGACGCGATCCCGGTAGTGATTAGGTCACTAGAGCCATTATTTGGCGACTGGTTTCGTTACCAGTGATTATTTCGCGTTTAATGCGAATGCCATTTGCCTTGCGTAATCAATTGATTGGAAAATAATTGATTATTTGTTTTTTCTTAGTTGAGCGTGTTTGGACCTGTGTGTTTTCGGAACGCGTTGAGTTGTCGCGCGTTGCTCAGCTGGTTCAATTTTTTTGTCCCTGTGTATTGGACGGCTTGGCTATGGCGGAATTGGCGGAGTTGACGCGTTGTGGTAAGGAACTGGGTTTAGGTGGTGCCGAATTAAGAGTATTCATAGAAGAAGAGCGAAAGCGCGGAGAAATACTGGAACGCGAAAAACGGGCTTACGAACGAGACATTAAACGTATGGAATTGGAAATCCTGGAGAAACGGACCATAGTTCGGGCTGAAACTGACGAACATCCAGTACGGAATCCTCGTAATGTCGTAGAGTTTAGACCAAAGTTGCCTGTTTTTGATGAAAATAAGGACCAACTAGATTCGTATATTGAACGTTTTGAGCGTTATGCTGATACTCAAAAATGGAAACCAGAATATAGACCTGTTTATCTTGGTGCACTTCTAACTGGTAAGGCCCTTGATGTTTATGTTAGATTGTCCCCTGCAGAGGCTCAGGATTATGAGCAGTTAAAACAAGCATTGTATAAGCGGTTCTGTTTGACAGAAGATGGGTTTAGGAAAAAATTTCTTTCCACTAAACCTGAATCGAGCGAAACCCCTGCTCAGTTTGCCTTTAGATTAGGAACGTACATGGATAGGTGGATAGAGTTATCAGGTATTGCCAAAAGTTTTGAGGGTTTGCGCCAGTTATTTTTGAAAGAACAATTTATTGTCAACACTCCTACAGATCTATCCGTTTTCATTCGTGAGCGTACGCCGGAAACTATCAATGACTCGGTGAAGTTGGCAGAGACGTATATGGAAGCGCGTAATTGGGTACATCTGAATCGGCCGAGTAATGTGAACCAGACTCAAAATCAGAAACGTTACGTGTCGTCAAATGCAACTGCTGATAAGGCAGCATCTGTTGATAAGACTGTTTATGATAGTAAACGATGGGGAAAGATCGACCTATACTGCCTTCTGTGGTGTCGAAACGCCAGCGTGTGAGAAAAATCATTGTTGTTCTTTTATTGACGGTACTGCTACTTTGGAATGCGGATGCAATATACCGGTTCTCAGTAGTTTGTGTCAGGATTCCGGTATTGACTTAACTGGTTTGCATGTTGAAGAAGGTTATGTAGGTGCAAGGAAAGTGCGCGTGATGCGCGATACAGGCTGTAGTGGCGTGGTAGTTTGACGTAGCTTGGTAGGCGAACGTCAACTTGTGGGTGTAGATAAGAAATACGTAATGATTGATCGAACGGTACGTATTGCGCCTGTTGCTCAAATTTTTGTGCAAACTCCATTTTTCACCGGCGAAGTGGAAGCGCTTTGCATGACAAATCCTGTTTGTGATTTGATCATAGGAAATGTGCCAGGCGCGTTAGTTAGCTTAGAAAACCATTCTGAAGTCGACGTAAATGTTCTTAGTGGTGAATTGCCTGACGGGACAGTTATTGTTGAATCTGTCGATGCAAATTCCGGCAGGGAATGTAAATCGGAGATTGCCAATGCTGTAATGACGCATAGTCAAACAGTTAAGGGTCGGAAGCTGTTAAAACCCCTTAATGTACCGAAAATCGAAATACCGAATATGACACGCGAAAGTGTTATCGTCAAGCAACGCGAGGACGAGACGCTTAAAAGGGTTCGTCTTCATGCTGAACGTGGAGATGGTCCGATAGTGACGGATGTCTTTCGGTTAACCTATTCTAAAGCACATACCAAGAATCTAACGATTCATGATATGTGTTGTATCTCAGATACGCTTTTATTGTACCTGTTCATGTGGCAACTTGGATGATATGACCACACGGCCCCTAGCACCGGCATAAGCGGTATTAGATACAAATCTAGAGAGCTATGATGGAAATGCTCTGACAACTCGGATATTGGTAGTTGGTGAGCTGTTTCGCTGTGACAACTCATACACTGGGGATTGGTGAGCTGTATCGTCGTCAGATGAAAATGACGGCATTTAACACGAAAGACTAATCTGTAAGGCCCGATGTCGACCCAGCATCAACTTCCCACAAATGCCAACATATATCAAAGACCAAAAGGTCTGTACAGGGGGCGGGCCTCGGGGACGAAACGTCCACCAGCAGAATCTCGCCATATACAGGAAAAAATTACAACACATATAAGGGATGTGGGAAGAGGTGCCGACATACTGACAGAGTAACATGACCTCACAGTATAGTCTTTCGGTTAACCTATTCTAAAGCACATACCAAGAATCTAACGATTCATGATATGTGTTGTATCTCAGGTACGCTTTTATTGTACCTGTTCATGTGGCAACTTGGATGATATGACCACACGGCCCCTAGCACCGGCATAAGCGGCATTAGATACAAATCTAGAGAGCTATGATGGAAATGCTCTGACAACTCGTATATTGGTAATTGGTGAGCTGTTTCGCTGTGACAACTCGTAAACTAAGAAGGAATTACGTTCTTTCTTAGGACTTGCGGGATATTACCAACGATATGTCCCAAACTATTCGATCATAGCAGCTCCCTTAACTGACTTGAATAGTAAGGGGAACAAGCTTGACTGGGAGTCTCGCTTTTGTCACTTTGAAAGATAGACTGTGCAGTGCGCCCATTTTGAAGTTAGCAGATTTTGCTAAAGATTTCATCCTTAGAACTGACGCTTCAAATGTAGGGGTGGGGGCTGTATTATTACAAGAGCTTGATGGAGACCTACATCCTATTGCCTATGCAAGTAGGAAACTTACAACGAGAGAACAATCCTACTCGACAATTTAAAAGGGCTGTTAGCCATTGTTTGGGCTGTCAACAAGTTTAATGTGTATATTTGTTTGGCCAGACGTTTCTATTGCAAACTGACCATCAACCCCTTTCATTCTTGAAAACAGCCAAGCTTAGTAATTCCAGATTAATGAGGTGGGCTTTGTATTTGCAAACTTTCAACTACAGAATCGAGGCAATCAAGAGTAAAATGAATGTAGGAGCAGATTTTTTTAGTAGAAGCCCGGATGTAAAAGCATGAACATTTTCTGGGACAGGAAGGTTCATTCTTGAGGGCGGGGTGATGTCACGATGGTGACTTATTGTGTATTTTGTGGCAGAGATGATGGTGTAAACAGAGATAACCAACTGACTCGTTGAGGAGTATGCGTTGTGTGCCAGCAGGATACTCATTGTTATCTTAATGATTGCGGTCGTGCGTGACCAGTTTGATCTGAATATACATTACGTAAATACACGGAAAGGTAGTTTACCCCTAACATATGTAGATTTTGTATATTCGATTGGTCGAGTGTCAGAGTTCTTGAAAATCAGCTGATATTATCAGCTGGGAAATATAACAAATATATTTAGTGTGGCGAACCATCCATTCTCAGGTATGTTGAACATTGAACCGTAATATTAGAATGAACTATATTAATAACACGGTAAATTCATGTTTCCCGAGGTAATTGTATATACCGCTAATTGTCGAGTAAACACCGCGTCATGCCGGGATATTTACATGTATATTATTTCACTATGCTGAGTAACATAAATGCGTAATGTTTAAATCTATTATCTAATTTGCTGCTGATTTCTAACGGAGAGTCCCGTGTGTGTAAATAATAATATTCAGCAGTAATGAGTACATTAAATATAATAATTTAATGTTTGACCGGCAATAGATGTTGAATTGATTTGGTAAAGTTGCAGACACTTGGCAATGGTAACTGTTTCCATTCTCAGCACGAACATACTCCTACCGGACACAAGTGCTCTTCATGGTGTAGCGGGGGTCCAACTAATTACCTCGGACGGGTAGAAGATTAACCTCCCAGGTGTTAACCGGACTATTGACAATACACCTCAGCTGTAGTTTCTAAAGGACACAGATAGACAGAGTCTGATGAATCGTCAAGTCCAACGCTCTGAGACGACCTTCCAAAACTAACATACGTGGAGTAGTATATAAAAAACATTCTCAAATCTCCAAAGTGTGCGTGTGCGCCTAACATCTGGAATATGCGGTGAAAATGAACTGATCACGTGAATAGAGCTATTTATTTTTATGGTTGCAACTATATTGGTTTTTTTTAAATTATCATTCAATGAGTAAAGATGAACTGTTTTACATGCATTTCTGACTTTGCACCTTATTTCTTCCCTTTTGCCAAATACGACTAGCAAACCCATCTTATTAAGTTTTTGTTAATCACGTGACATTGAAACGTTTTGGTCTTTGATATACGTTGGCATTTGTGGGAAGTTGATGCTGGGTCGACATCGGGCCTTACAGACTAGTCTTTTGTGTTTATAAATGCCGTCATTTTCATCTGACGACGATACAGCTGTGACGTTCGAGCGGTCAGAAAACGTCTATCTTTGCGGTGTACACGAGACTTGAGGCGGCCTGGTCTCAGGCCCCTGTGACAAATTGTCAGGCTGATGTGAACGCAGTCTCGTATGACTGGAATTGGCCAACGAGGAAGGTCCGATTCAACCTGTCACCTTGTCTGGATCGAGGAGGTAGGATGGGGGGACCTGTAGAAACAACCAAGGCAATAATAAAGTAATAATATTGTATTCTGCTATGTACACAGCTCTGTACGCGCACAATACCTGTAATAAAGATCCCTACTCTAGAGGTAGTTATCGTTAAGTGTTATCTTTATCTTAAGAGAAAGACGAATAATATACAATATATACATGAGACCCTATCTATGACGCGTCACGGCCCAGTCTCGTCCAGACTGGCTCTCGTCGTGGAATGGTACGGCGTCTCAGGTTCCTCTCCGGTCGTAGGTGAAGCCCCGGACTGTATGGAACGTCTACCGTGTCTAAGGTTACACGGCCCAGTTCATCTAAGCGTTATTAATCGTCTCTGGAATCCTCTCCGTATCACTACCTCTCCTAGCAGTAGCCCTTCGGCGGCGTCGGCCCGTACGGCACACCACAGCGTCTTCGGCGGCAGCCCCTTTCGGCTCGGCAGACCTCACGTCTTCGGCGACCCGAATTCGGCGGCCCGAATTCGGCGGCGACCCCTTTCGGCTCGGCAGACTTCACGTCTTCGGCGGCCCGACTTCGGCGACCCCTCGGCAGACCTCACGTCTTCGGCGACCCGTCTTCGGCTCGGCAGACTTCACGTCTTCGGCGACCCGACTTCGGCCCTCACGGCGTTGACCCAAGGACGAGTTAATAGGCTCAGATTGTCTGCATATATATGTGGTAATAATGCCCTGGTCTCGGGGGCGTATTATTACCTTACAGTGTAATGTCAATTAATATCGATGATTTGTGATAGCATTCAAAGACTTGCGGCAAGGCATAATTCGAGCCCTGCGGCAGTGCAAATATGTACAGTGGATGTAAGCTTGTGTTATCAGTTATCCCTAGCCGAGGCCTGTGAATAACTAGTGTAGATGAGTGTGATTAGATCTATTCCGTCCCTAAGGCCGACGATCTTGTATGTGAGCAAGTATATGTAATCATGTAAAATGGTATTTGTGTGATGGGCTGCAGTGTGGGATATTTGGTGCTCTGTATTCCCCGTTGATGGACATCTCGTCTTCAGATACTGTGCGTGTTAGTATCTTATCCCCGTCTGGCGGTTCGTCTCGTCATCAGATACTGTGCGTGTTAGTATCTATTATCCTCAAGCTATGGCTCAGCTCTCGGCTTTCCAACCCTTCGGCGGATGGTTCGGCGCTGTTTCGGCAGTCAATTCGGCACTTTCGGCACATTCGGCGCATTTGCGGCGATCCTGTCTCTGTGCTCTCCCGCACGATGTTTACCCGCCGATTGTCTGAGCCAGAATGCCGAACGTCCATTCTCTGCGTCTTATATAGGCTCTGGCTCCCAGAATCCATTGCGCGCACAACATGGCAGCTTCCATAAAGCGAAAGTATAGACTCAGGCGGTGTTGGATTTCGTGTCAGATCAACAGAGTTCGACTTCTCTCGCCCGGTTTCGATGCAAGATGCGTGTCAGGGATATTTACACGTCCCTCGCTGAAAGTTTCAGCGCACAGTTAATACAGGTAAGTCGAATATCCACCATCGTCGGTCCATTCACAATGCTATTTAGACTGTCAGCGTAGAACGAAAATAACATTCTCCAGGCCATGGGCATTTTCGTCACAAGCTCACCAATCCTCAGTGTTCGAGTTGTCACGGCGACACAGCTCACCAATTACCAATATACGAGTTGTCAGAGCATTTCCATCATAGCTTTCTAGATTTGTATCTAATACCGCTTATGCCGGTGCTAGGGGCCGTGTGGTCATATCATCCAAGTTGCCACATGAACAGGTACAATAAAAGCGTACCTGAGATACAACACATATCACGAATCGTTAGGTTCTTGGTATGTGCTTTAGAATAGGTTAACCAGGAGATTATACTGTGAAGTCATGTGGCTCTGTCAGTATGTCGGCACCTCTTCCCACTTCCCTTATATGTGTTGTAATTGCACACGTGACTTAAAACGTGACATGTCACGCGTGACACTGGGGGCTCGTCCGGGATTTGCTTTTCGGTAAAACTTGACAACAGGTAGGAATTTAGGGTGTGCATTTTTGTCCACTGTAAACTCATAATTGCCTCGGTTAAAACCTTATATTTTTTTTTGTAAATGCCCAAGGGTTAATAGGGGTATTACAAGTTGTAGGATGCAGAAATTTCATTGTGTAGTAAGTTTGGTTGAGAATGGATGGGGGGAGTTAGCTGGGTGTTGTTCTGGTTGAATACTAGTTCTAACGTAAACCGTAACTGCTACTCCGTGGGACGCGATCCCGGTAGTGATTAGGTCACTAGAGCCATTATTTGGCGACTGGTTTCGTTACCAGTGATTATTTCGCGTTTAATGCGAATGCCATTTGCCTTGCGTAATCAATTGATTGGAAAATAATTGATTATTTGTTTTTTCTTAGTTGAGCGTGTTTGGACCTGTGTGTTTTCGGAACGCGTTGAGTTGTCGCGCGTTGCTCAGCTGGTTCAATTTTTTTGTCCCTGTGTATTGGACGGCTTGGCTATGGCGGAATTGGCGGAGTTGACGCGTTGTGGTAAGGAACTGGGTTTAGGTGGTGCCGAATTAAGAGTATTCATAGAAGAAGAGCGAAAGCGCGGAGAAATACTGGAACGCGAAAAACGGGCTTACGAACGAGACATTAAACGTATGGAATTGGAAATCCTGGAGAAACGGACCATAGTTCGGGCTGAAACTGACGAACATCCAGTACGGAATCCTCGTAATGTCGTAGAGTTTAGACCAAAGTTGCCTGTTTTTGATGAAAATAAGGACCAACTAGATTCGTATATTGAACGTTTTGAGCGTTATGCTGATACTCAAAAATGGAAACCAGAATATAGACCTGTTTATCTTGGTGCACTTCTAACTGGTAAGGCCCTTGATGTTTATGTTAGATTGTCCCCTGCAGAGGCTCAGGATTATGAGCAGTTAAAACAAGCATTGTATAAGCGGTTCTGTTTGACAGAAGATGGGTTTAGGAAAAAATTTCTTTCCACTAAACCTGAATCGAGCGAAACCCCTGCTCAGTTTGCCTTTAGATTAGGAACGTACATGGATAGGTGGATAGAGTTATCAGGTATTGCCAAAAGTTTTGAGGGTTTGCGCCAGTTATTTTTGAAAGAACAATTTATTGTCAACACTCCTACAGATCTATCCGTTTTCATTCGTGAGCGTACGCCGGAAACTATCAATGACTCGGTGAAGTTGGCAGAGACGTATATGGAAGCGCGTAATTGGGTACATCTGAATCGGCCGAGTAATGTGAACCAGACTCAAAATCAGAAACGTTACGTGTCGTCAAATGCAACTGCTGATAAGGCAGCATCTGTTGATAAGACTGTTTATGATAGTAAACGATGGGGAAAGATCGACCTATACTGCCTTCTGTGGTGTCGAAACGCCAGCGTGTGAGAAAAATCATTGTTGTTCTTTTATTGACGGTACTGCTACTTTGGAATGCGGATGCAATATACCGGTTCTCAGTAGTTTGTGTCAGGATTCCGGTATTGACTTAACTGGTTTGCATGTTGAAGAAGGTTATGTAGGTGCAAGGAAAGTGCGCGTGATGCGCGATACAGGCTGTAGTGGCGTGGTAGTTTGACGTAGCTTGGTAGGCGAACGTCAACTTGTGGGTGTAGATAAGAAATACGTAATGATTGATCGAACGGTACGTATTGCGCCTGTTGCTCAAATTTTTGTGCAAACTCCATTTTTCACCGGCGAAGTGGAAGCGCTTTGCATGACAAATCCTGTTTGTGATTTGATCATAGGAAATGTGCCAGGCGCGTTAGTTAGCTTAGAAAACCATTCTGAAGTCGACGTAAATGTTCTTAGTGGTGAATTGCCTGACGGGACAGTTATTGTTGAATCTGTCGATGCAAATTCCGGCAGGGAATGTAAATCGGAGATTGCCAATGCTGTAATGACGCATAGTCAAACAGTTAAGGGTCGGAAGCTGTTAAAACCCCTTAATGTACCGAAAATCGAAATACCGAATATGACACGCGAAAGTGTTATCGTCAAGCAACGCGAGGACGAGACGCTTAAAAGGGTTCGTCTTCATGCTGAACGTGGAGATGGTCCGATAGTGACGGATGTCTTTCGGTTAACCTATTCTAAAGCACATACCAAGAATCTAACGATTCATGATATGTGTTGTATCTCAGATACGCTTTTATTGTACCTGTTCATGTGGCAACTTGGATGATATGACCACACGGCCCCTAGCACCGGCATAAGCGGTATTAGATACAAATCTAGAGAGCTATGATGGAAATGCTCTGACAACTCGGATATTGGTAGTTGGTGAGCTGTTTCGCTGTGACAACTCATACACTGGGGATTGGT
This sequence comes from Hanleya hanleyi, assembly GCA_036873755.1. Classification (NCBI taxonomy): domain Eukaryota; kingdom Metazoa; phylum Mollusca; class Polyplacophora; order Lepidopleurida; family Hanleyidae; genus Hanleya; species Hanleya hanleyi. The sequence goes on from JAVTVY010025553.1 coordinate 22,112, forward strand.
GAGCTGTATCGTCGTCAGATGAAAATGACGGCATTTAACACGAAAGACTAATCTGTAAGGCCCGATGTCGACCCAGCATCAACTTCCCACAAATGCCAACATATATCAAAGACCAAAAGGTCTGTACAGGGGGCGGGCCTCGGGGACGAAACGTCCACCAGCAGAATCTCGCCATATACAGGAAAAAATTACAACACATATAAGGGATGTGGGAAGAGGTGCCGACATACTGACAGAGTCACATGACCTCACAGTATAGTCTTTCGGTTAACCTATTCTAAAGCACATACCAAGAATCTAACGATTCATGATATGTGTTGTATCTCAGGTACGCTTTTATTGTACCTGTTCATGTGGCAACTTGGATGATATGACCACACGGCCCCTAGCACCGGCATAAGCGGCATTAGATACAAATCTAGAGAGCTATGATGGAAATGCTCTGACAACTCGTATATTGGTAATTGGTGAGCTGTTTCGCTGTGACAACTCGTAAACTAAGAAGGAATTACGTTCTTTCTTAGGACTTGCGGGATATTACCAACGATATGTCCCAAACTATTCGATCATAGCAGCTCCCTTAACTGACTTGAATAGTAAGGGGAACAAGCTTGACTGGGAGTCTCGCTTTTGTCACTTTGAAAGATAGACTGTGCAGTGCGCCCATTTTGAAGTTAGCAGATTTTGCTAAAGATTTCATCCTTAGAACTGACGCTTCAAATGTAGGGGTGGGGGCTGTATTATTACAAGAGCTTGATGGAGACCTACATCCTATTGCCTATGCAAGTAGGAAACTTACAACGAGAGAACAATCCTACTCGACAATTTAAAAGGGCTGTTAGCCATTGTTTGGGCTGTCAACAAGTTTAATGTGTATATTTGTTTGGCCAGACGTTTCTATTGCAAACTGACCATCAACCCCTTTCATTCTTGAAAACAGCCAAGCTTAGTAATTCCAGATTAATGAGGTGGGCTTTGTATTTGCAAACTTTCAACTACAGAATCGAGGCAATCAAGAGTAAAATGAATGTAGGAGCAGATTTTTTTAGTAGAAGCCCGGATGTAAAAGCATGAACATTTTCTGGGACAGGAAGGTTCATTCTTGAGGGCGGGGTGATGTCACGATGGTGACTTATTGTGTATTTTGTGGCAGAGATGATGGTGTAAACAGAGATAACCAACTGACTCGTTGAGGAGTATGCGTTGTGTGCCAGCAGGATACTCATTGTTATCTTAATGATTGCGGTCGTGCGTGACCAGTTTGATCTGAATATACATTACGTAAATACACGGAAAGGTAGTTTACCCCTAACATATGTAGATTTTGTATATTCGATTGGTCGAGTGTCAGAGTTCTTGAAAATCAGCTGATATTATCAGCTGGGAAATATAACAAATATATTTAGTGTGGCGAACCATCCATTCTCAGGTATGTTGAACATTGAACCGTAATATTAGAATGAACTATATTAATAACACGGTAAATTCATGTTTCCCGAGGTAATTGTATATACCGCTAATTGTCGAGTAAACACCGCGTCATGCCGGGATATTTACATGTATATTATTTCACTATGCTGAGTAACATAAATGCGTAATGTTTAAATCTATTATCTAATTTGCTGCTGATTTCTAACGGAGAGTCCCGTGTGTGTAAATAATAATATTCAGCAGTAATGAGTACATTAAATATAATAATTTAATGTTTGACCGGCAATAGATGTTGAATTGATTTGGTAAAGTTGCAGACACTTGGCAATGGTAACTGTTTCCATTCTCAGCACGAACATACTCCTACCGGACACAAGTGCTCTTCATGGTGTAGCGGGGGTCCAACTAATTACCTCGGACGGGTAGAAGATTAACCTCCCAGGTGTTAACCGGACTATTGACAATACACCTCAGCTGTAGTTTCTAAAGGACACAGATAGACAGAGTCTGATGAATCGTCAAGTCCAACGCTCTGAGACGACCTTCCAAAACTAACATACGTGGAGTAGTATATAAAAAACATTCTCAAATCTCCAAAGTGTGCGTGTGCGCCTAACATCTGGAATATGCGGTGAAAATGAACTGATCACGTGAATAGAGCTATTTATTTTTATGGTTGCAACTATATTGGTTTTTTTTAAATTATCATTCAATGAGTAAAGATGAACTGTTTTACATGCATTTCTGACTTTGCACCTTATTTCTTCCCTTTTGCCAAATACGACTAGCAAACCCATCTTATTAAGTTTTTGTTAATCACGTGACATTGAAACGTTTTGGTCTTTGATATACGTTGGCATTTGTGGGAAGTTGATGCTGGGTCGACATCGGGCCTTACAGACTAGTCTTTTGTGTTTATAAATGCCGTCATTTTCATCTGACGACGATACAGCTGTGACGTTCGAGCGGTCAGAAAACGTCTATCTTTGCGGTGTACACGAGACTTGAGGCGGCCTGGTCTCAGGCCCCTGTGACAAATTGTCAGGCTGATGTGAACGCAGTCTCGTATGACTGGAATTGGCCAACGAGGAAGGTCCGATTCAACCTGTCACCTTGTCTGGATCGAGGAGGTAGGATGGGGGGACCTGTAGAAACAACCAAGGCAATAATAAAGTAATAATATTGTATTCTGCTATGTACACAGCTCTGTACGCGCACAATACCTGTAATAAAGATCCCTACTCTAGAGGTAGTTATCGTTAAGTGTTATCTTTATCTTAAGAGAAAGACGAATAATATACAATATATACATGAGACCCTATCTATGACGCGTCACGGCCCAGTCTCGTCCAGACTGGCTCTCGTCGTGGAATGGTACGGCGTCTCAGGTTCCTCTCCGGTCGTAGGTGAAGCCCCGGACTGTATGGAACGTCTACCGTGTCTAAGGTTACACGGCCCAGTTCATCTAAGCGTTATTAATCGTCTCTGGAATCCTCTCCGTATCACTACCTCTCCTAGCAGTAGCCCTTCGGCGGCGTCGGCCCGTACGGCACACCACAGCGTCTTCGGCGGCAGCCCCTTTCGGCTCGGCAGACCTCACGTCTTCGGCGACCCGAATTCGGCGGCCCGAATTCGGCGGCGACCCCTTTCGGCTCGGCAGACTTCACGTCTTCGGCGGCCCGACTTCGGCGACCCCTCGGCAGACCTCACGTCTTCGGCGACCCGTCTTCGGCTCGGCAGACTTCACGTCTTCGGCGACCCGACTTCGGCCCTCACGGCGTTGACCCAAGGACGAGTTAATAGGCTCAGATTGTCTGCATATATATGTGGTAATAATGCCCTGGTCTCGGGGGCGTATTATTACCTTACAGTGTAATGTCAATTAATATCGATGATTTGTGATAGCATTCAAAGACTTGCGGCAAGGCATAATTCGAGCCCTGCGGCAGTGCAAATATGTACAGTGGATGTAAGCTTGTGTTATCAGTTATCCCTAGCCGAGGCCTGTGAATAACTAGTGTAGATGAGTGTGATTAGATCTATTCCGTCCCTAAGGCCGACGATCTTGTATGTGAGCAAGTATATGTAATCATGTAAAATGGTATTTGTGTGATGGGCTGCAGTGTGGGATATTTGGTGCTCTGTATTCCCCGTTGATGGACATCTCGTCTTCAGATACTGTGCGTGTTAGTATCTTATCCCCGTCTGGCGGTTCGTCTCGTCATCAGATACTGTGCGTGTTAGTATCTATTATCCTCAAGCTATGGCTCAGCTCTCGGCTTTCCAACCCTTCGGCGGATGGTTCGGCGCTGTTTCGGCAGTCAATTCGGCACTTTCGGCACATTCGGCGCATTTGCGGCGATCCTGTCTCTGTGCTCTCCCGCACGATGTTTACCCGCCGATTGTCTGAGCCAGAATGCCGAACGTCCATTCTCTGCGTCTTATATAGGCTCTGGCTCCCAGAATCCATTGCGCGCACAACATGGCAGCTTCCATAAAGCGAAAGTATAGACTCAGGCGGTGTTGGATTTCGTGTCAGATCAACAGAGTTCGACTTCTCTCGCCCGGTTTCGATGCAAGATGCGTGTCAGGGATATTTACACGTCCCTCGCTGAAAGTTTCAGCGCACAGTTAATACAGGTAAGTCGAATATCCACCATCGTCGGTCCATTCACAATGCTATTTAGACTGTCAGCGTAGAACGAAAATAACATTCTCCAGGCCATGGGCATTTTCGTCACAAGCTCACCAATCCTCAGTGTTCGAGTTGTCACGGCGACACAGCTCACCAATTACCAATATACGAGTTGTCAGAGCATTTCCATCATAGCTTTCTAGATTTGTATCTAATACCGCTTATGCCGGTGCTAGGGGCCGTGTGGTCATATCATCCAAGTTGCCACATGAACAGGTACAATAAAAGCGTACCTGAGATACAACACATATCACGAATCGTTAGGTTCTTGGTATGTGCTTTAGAATAGGTTAACCAGGAGATTATACTGTGAAGTCATGTGGCTCTGTCAGTATGTCGGCACCTCTTCCCACTTCCCTTATATGTGTTGTAATTGCACACGTGACTTAAAACGTGACATGTCACGCGTGACACTGGGGGCTCGTCCGGGATTTGCTTTTCGGTAAAACTTGACAACAGGTAGGAATTTAGGGTGTGCATTTTTGTCCACTGTAAACTCATAATTGCCTCGGTTAAAACCTTATATTTTTTTTTGTAAATGCCCAAGGGTTAATAGGGGTATTACAAGTTGTAGGATGCAGAAATTTCATTGTGTAGTAAGTTTGGTTGAGAATGGATGGGGGGAGTTAGCTGGGTGTTGTTCTGGTTGAATACTAGTTCTAACGTAAACCGTAACTGCTACTCCGTGGGACGCGATCCCGGTAGTGATTAGGTCACTAGAGCCATTATTTGGCGACTGGTTTCGTTACCAGTGATTATTTCGCGTTTAATGCGAATGCCATTTGCCTTGCGTAATCAATTGATTGGAAAATAATTGATTATTTGTTTTTTCTTAGTTGAGCGTGTTTGGACCTGTGTGTTTTCGGAACGCGTTGAGTTGTCGCGCGTTGCTCAGCTGGTTCAATTTTTTTGTCCCTGTGTATTGGACGGCTTGGCTATGGCGGAATTGGCGGAGTTGACGCGTTGTGGTAAGGAACTGGGTTTAGGTGGTGCCGAATTAAGAGTATTCATAGAAGAAGAGCGAAAGCGCGGAGAAATACTGGAACGCGAAAAACGGGCTTACGAACGAGACATTAAACGTATGGAATTGGAAATCCTGGAGAAACGGACCATAGTTCGGGCTGAAACTGACGAACATCCAGTACGGAATCCTCGTAATGTCGTAGAGTTTAGACCAAAGTTGCCTGTTTTTGATGAAAATAAGGACCAACTAGATTCGTATATTGAACGTTTTGAGCGTTATGCTGATACTCAAAAATGGAAACCAGAATATAGACCTGTTTATCTTGGTGCACTTCTAACTGGTAAGGCCCTTGATGTTTATGTTAGATTGTCCCCTGCAGAGGCTCAGGATTATGAGCAGTTAAAACAAGCATTGTATAAGCGGTTCTGTTTGACAGAAGATGGGTTTAGGAAAAAATTTCTTTCCACTAAACCTGAATCGAGCGAAACCCCTGCTCAGTTTGCCTTTAGATTAGGAACGTACATGGATAGGTGGATAGAGTTATCAGGTATTGCCAAAAGTTTTGAGGGTTTGCGCCAGTTATTTTTGAAAGAACAATTTATTGTCAACACTCCTACAGATCTATCCGTTTTCATTCGTGAGCGTACGCCGGAAACTACCGGACACAAGTGCTCTTCATGGTGTAGCGGGGGTCCAACTAATTACCTCGGACGGGTAGAAGATTAACCTCCCAGGTGTTAACCGGACTATTGACAATACACCTCAGCTGTAGTTTCTAAAGGACACAGATAGACAGAGTCTGATGAATCGTCAAGTCCAACGCTCTGAGACGACCTTCCAAAACTAACATACGTGGAGTAGTATATAAAGAACATTCCCAAATCTCCAAAGTGTGCGTGTCTGCGTAACATCTGGAATATGCGGTGAAAATGAACTGATCACGTGAATAGAGCTATTTATTTATATGGTTGCATCTATATTGTTTTTTTTTTAATCCGCCTTTTGCGCTATTCCTAATGCCGGTTTCGGCCGCAAGGTGGCGCTAGCGCTCACGGCCTTTTGGTCTGTTCCGGTTTAGCTGTCTGCTACTGTAAACATGCGCAGGAGGGAAGGCGGGTATTGTATTTCGCCTCGTTTCGTCAGATTTTCTCACTGATGGAGACGTCCTTGGTAGTTTACGTAAATATAGTCATCAAATCTAATTTTTACTCGTTTGTACAAGCATAATAAAAGCCGCTTTGTCAACAAATTGGGCAATCAAAGCTCGTCGTTGTTGTTGTTATAAAACATGGTGGGTGGCCGGCAGTTCAGCCTGATTAAACCACACTCTACTGAAAACAATCAGCAGGGGCCAGTTTGTTTGATCAAGTACTGTGAGAAATAATCGGATTATTAGTTAACCCGACTACCATGTAGCTGATAATGTAACTGTATGATTATAATGTGATAAACAAGAACCCAACCCGCCTAAGTTGGGACTGCTGGTAGTGTTTCATAATTTTATTGTGAAAAGACACACTGAACAGGAAATTAATGTGCCATATGTCTTCCAACTTCTCATAAATATTGAGGAAGTAGTTTTTGCCCTAATAGCTACTTATTTTTAATTTTTTAATTATCTAATTATTATGCCATGTATTTCTTCTGCAAAATGCACGGCACAGTAATCCTTTATCCCTGAGTCGATGACACGCAAGTCTCTACTATAACTAAACAAATGTTTTATAACAACAACAACGACGAGCTTTGATTGCCCAATTTGTTGACAAAGCGGCTTTTATTATGCTTGTACAAACAAGTAAAAATTAGACTTGAATTACGTAAACTACCAAGGACGTCTCCATCAGTGTGAAAATCTGACGAAACGAGGCGAAATACAATACCCGCCTTCCCTCCTGCACATGTTTACAGTAGCTAAACCGGAACAGACCAAAAGGCCGTGAGCGCTAGCGCCACCTTGCGGCCGAAACCGGCATTAGGAATAGCGCAAAAGGCGGATTATCATTCAATGAGTTTAGTAAAGATGAACTGTTTTACATGCATTTCTGACTTTGCACCTTATTTCTTCCCTTTTGCCAAGTACGACTAGAAACCCATCTTATTAAGTTTTTGTTAATCAAGTGACATTGCACACGTGACTTAAAACGTGGCATGTCACGCGTGACAAGGGGATTGCAGTGGGACCGTTGCCTGTGCTAACTGGATGATAACATTGTCTTCGGAAGAACTTTAGAAGAAGCTCTCGAAAACATTAGAGCCATTTCTCTTCGGATAAGAGAGGCTAACCTAAAGTTAAAACCGTCAAAATGCTCACTTTTCCGACAGGAGATCCCTTATATAGGACACGTAGTTTCAGGGTCTGGTATCAAATGTGACTCAAGTAAAGTTAAGGCTGTTGCTGAGTGGCCGAAGTACGAAGTTTTCTTGGGTTAGTTGGTTATTATAGACGTTTTGTGCCTGATTTCTCTTCCGACGCAGGGCCTTTAGTTCAGTTGTAAACAAAGGGAGTGAAATTTCGATGGTCGGATGCTTGTAGAGAGGCGTTTGAAAGATTAAAGCAACTCTTAGTTGCTGTCCCTGTTCTCGTCTATCCCATGAGGGACGGAGAATTCATACTTGATACCGACGCCAGTATGTGTGGTATAGGAGCCGTGTTGTCTCAAAGGCAGGATGAGGAAGAACGTGTTATAGCATATGTCAGTAAAACCTTAAACACACATCAGAGAAGATATTGCACGACATATAGGGAAGTACTCGCTGTGGTAAATTTCGTCAAACATTTTCGACACTATTTGTGGGATCGAACCTTTTTGGTGAGGACAGATGCCTCTTTAACTTGGCTGCGAAACTTCAAAAGTCCCGAGGGAATGATAGCCCGGTTGATATCGGTGCTTGGCACCTATGATATCGTTTTGCAATATCGTAAGGGAGGGCTCCACAGCAATGCCGACAGCCTCTCACGATAGCTTCATAGAAAGTGTAAGCGTGAGGATTGCGCGGATTGTGTAGAGGTTAGTGTGGGTAAGGTACAGCCTATGACGCGGATATACTCTAATGGACGACGGCTGAATTATGAATGACATTGGGGGTAGTAAAGATAGGTCCAGTATTTTGCCACATTCTGACTCGATTACCTCTGGTTCTGGTCCTAAGATTAACTGGTTTGACGTTGAGGACCTTAGATCAGCTCAGGACGTGGCAGACGGAGGATCCTGTAATAATGCGTGTACTGGAGTGGAATGGCAGTTTGTGGAAAAGCCGCCAAGAAGTTATGTAGTGGATGTATCTCGTGGCATTATGGCTCTGTGGTCTCTCTGGGAAGCTTTGGAGGTGATTGGCGGGGTTTATAATACCGGGCGGTGGTTTCAACCGTCAGATCGTAGTTCTTCTTTGATTTTGGTAGCTCCTGTGGAAGTACTTTCCAAAGTGTTCAATGAATTACACTGTAAACGTATTGCGGGACACTTGAGAAGAAAGAAAACTTTGCTTTCATTTAGAAGAAGGATGTACGAAGTACTAAGTTTTCTTGGGCTAGTAGGTTATTATAGACGTTTTGTGCCTGATTTCTCTTCCGAGATAGGGCCTATAGTTCAGTTGACAACAAAGGGAGTGAAACTTCGATGGTCGGATGCTCGTAGACGTGTGGACCTTAGACCGTCTGGGTTGGGCGTGTGGACCTTAGATCCGCTGGGTTAGGCAATGCGATTTATGTGCTCGTCGAAAAGCTGGTCCTGGACCGGGTAGGTCACCTTTACAGCAGTCAGTGGTATGCGCCCCTATGGATAGGATATCTTTGGATATTCTGGAATGCCCCTTGACCGAGAGTGGAAATCAATATTTCATCGTTGTAGCTGCCTTTTTAATCGGTGGACGGAAGCTTTTGCCGTTCCTGATCACTCAGCTCTGACAGTGGCGGACAAATTGATCACTGAGTTCAAATGTAAATATGGCGTCCCTAAGCAGATCCATTCGGTCCAAAAGCAGATCCACTCGGACCAGGGAGGAGAGTTTGAGAACCATCTGTTTGCTCATACTTGTGGTCTGCTAGGGGTCGAGAAAACTAGAACGACACCTTATAAGCCACAGTCAGATGGACTGTTTGAGCGGTTCAATCGGACACTTATTCAAATGCTGTCTAAGTATGTTGTAGATAATCCTTCCAGTTGGGATGAGCATTTGCCATTTGTCTTGATGGCCTATCGGTCTACTGCACAGGAGAGCACTGCGTGTTCTCCAAATTTGTTGATGGTTGGACGCGAGTTGTCGTGTCCGTTGGATTGGGTGCTAGGGAATCTTTCAGAAAGGGCAAAATATTCATGCCGGAAGAGCGTGGAGATGTTTGCTGGTCGCGCGCTGAGACCATATCGAATGCGGTTACGCTACACGGTGACGGCTGGACCAAATTTAAACGTGTATTGAGTGGTGAGCTCGACGGGAACTTCATCCACATAGACAATGCCATCTACGTACGCCGTGGACCATTCTTCGCACGCCTGGGGCGTTACCAGGACCCCACGCGAGGCTTCACTCTAGACCCTGATCTGTGTACAGCCTTCGAGAAAGTGGTGCCTATTGTGGACCAGCTGTTTACACCGGACGAGCGGTCAGCTGTTCAGTTGGGCTGGGTTCGTGCCCTGAGTGAAGCGACGGCAGAACCCAACGAGCAAATCATCAACCGCAACAAAGAGGAAGACGAGAGGGACTATCCGGTTCTCACCTCCGTGATCCACAAAGATATCCTGGATAAACTTAACACCCGTAGTCCACCGTCGGAAGACTACGACGTCATAGATTACCCGGATATGCTCAGTCAACCCAGTGACAATCGCATCCATACAACGGAGGCCGGTACGGCGTCAGAACCCAAATGAAAGCATCCAAAAAGGAACTTTGACCCCAGCGCCAGATGTTCACACATGATATGGGATGTACGTTTCATGCTGCTATCCCATGATGTACCATATTGAAGGCTAATAATTAGAGTCGATTGTTTTAGACTGTACTCACTTATCTTAAACCATGCGACGTGAAAGTCCCGCTCACCGCTGACCCAGAATCCAGTCCCTACTGAGGAGGGAAACTGACGAACCGCCCATAGAAGTATTACCGATATAGGAAGCTCTGCCTACAATCTACCAACATCATTGGCCTACCATCCGGCCCTATATTAGACTTGTACAATTTCCGGTTTTAGGATAACACCCTCCTACCCGACCACGCCTATACCATTTTTGAGATCCAAGCTACAGTCTTCAAATTAAATCTCACCTTTGGGTATTTATTACGGCATAAGGAGACGGACCAGCTCCGGTGCTTTTACCCCAGTCACAATACCCTCGTGTACGATCAACCCTTCACCATGACGGATCGGCCGTCCCTGGACACGGCACTGTCCCAATTAGAGACCTTGGATAGCTTGGAATGGGCCAGACAACAACGCCCCAACACCAAATGACAGGTAGAGATGACGACGAATGTCACGTTTTACGTGACTAAAATGATCGATCACACGATCCTTTGATCTGATGTCATGGACTTTTCCTCCCTATAAACACGAGAGAGAGTCATCTCTTGTGTCATTCACGTACTGACCATGACGAGGTCTTCCTGTACGTCTATACGGATAAGGTCGATATCATGGAGGAGGGAGACATCTGTGATGCGGATCGTACACAACCGCGCCCGGCTTCCATTCGTCTGTCCTGGGAGGGCTGGACCAAGTTCAAACGGATGTTATCTGGTGAACTGAACTGCGACCTCATCCATTTGTGTTACGATGTGTACGTCCGACGCGGTCCCTTCTTTGCTCAATTGACTCGGCTAGATGAGGGTACAGTGCATTTTACCCTTCCCCCTGTTTTATGGTCCGCGTTGGAAGATGCCGTGACGGATGTGGATCAAGTGCTTACGGAGGAAGAGCGGTCATCAGACGAGTTCGACTGGCCATTTGCCAATTACAAGCGTCTAGTACGTCATTCATAATTCAGCCGTCGTCCATTAAAGTATATCCGCGTCCATAATCCAAAGACCTATTCCATATTCCATATAAAAGTATTAGCACCAACGATGTGCTGGCAGAAGCCAAAGAAAAAAATCAGAAAGAAACTCCTACCCCGGACCAAGATATACCCGTTATAAATAAAGGATAGAGCCGGGGTCCATCATCATTTGTCATTATGAAGAGCTGGGAGAAGATGTTGGACACGTTGTATTACAGTCCCGCGAGTTCGGCAGCCTATAGTGCATTAACCGCCCTCTATCGAGCCGCTAAACCCCAGGGGATACAACGAGCCCAAGTCCGAGATTGGTTAAAAAAACAAGACACTTATACCTTACATCGAGCTGCCCACCGCCATTTTACCCTGAACCGGGTCATCGTTGGTGGTATAGATGTCCATTGGCAGGCCGATTTGGTCGATATGAGCGCCTTTGCCAAACACAACGATGGGAATCGATATATCTTGACGTGCATCGATATCCTGTCGAAGTATTCGTGGGTGTTACCCATCCGAACGAAAACCGGGCAAAATCTCGTAGCTGTCTTCAAGGGCACGGAATTCCTCAACAGACACTACCAACAGTTTCTGAAAGCCCAGAAGGTGTTCTTCTTGCATACGTACAACGAGACCAAGACTTCAGTTGTGGAAAGGTTCAATCGGACGTTCAAAGGCCGCATGTATAAATATTACACCTATAAGAATACAAGGCGTTACATCGATGTTCTCCCCCAGCTGGTGGCGGGTTACAATCGAGCCTATCACCGAAGTATTCAGAGAGCACCCATCACCGTTACCAAACACAATGAAGCTCAAGTCCGGCGTGTCTTGTACCCCATGCAACCCCAACCACGACCGAAGGAGGTGTTCAAGGTCGGGGACTCTGTACGGATCAGTAAAGTCAAGGACAGGTTCGAGAAGAGTTACCTCCCCAACTGGAGCGATGGGCACTTCCTGATTAAACGCCGCATACCCCGATAACCGCGAGCCTATGAACTGGAGGATCTTCAAGGGGAACCGTTGCAAGGAACGTTTTACGAGCAAGAATTACAGCCCGTGGTGAAAAAGGCCAAGACTACTACACTGTGGAACGCATCCTGAAAATCGAGCGACGGCGAAGTAAGACGGTCATATCGTGAAATGGCAAGGCTGGCCCAGTTACTTCAATTCATGTGTCCCGGAGAACTAGAGGAAACGACTATAAAACCAGACACCACCGCCGTTAACCTTCATTCTACGTTCGACCATGAACATAGTGTTATGGACAAACAGCAGCTGCCTCTGAACACAGCGTATCACAAAACGCACAAAGCGCAAGTGGGCTTTGTGGTGACATTGCTAACCCTGCTGGGCATTTTATATGGATGTGTGTTTTACGACGTGGTGTACCTCAGCACTCTTTTCATCTCACCAAACACACAACCATTAGCCGTGAGTGCAGGTCAGACGAATGTACAGACCTTCTCTACAAGCCCGTGATTGAAAGGAGCCCAGTTATCACCACCACACCGAGTATACAGTTTAGGTCAATATCGAACTCTACACCAAGTATTGCAGTGCCCACTACGCCTGAAAAACCCACCGGATTTCATCACCCACAGTGAACGCCCGTCGACAACGGTACCAAAGCTCGACGCAGCGACGACCCCGGTTCAGGCGTACCAAATTTACAAGAGCTGGTTACCACGACAGCGGATACTCCTCCAACCATGGACCCGAGGTGGCAACACCCCTTCACCCGCCTCATTGCGGGGCCGACGGGCTCCGACAAGACGCACTTCGTTCAGAAACTCCTCCACTATGCCACATCACCCATTGCCCGAGTCGTGTGGTGTTACGAAGAATGGCAAGCGGCGTATGCAGCAATTTCCAACATCACGTTCGCGGAAGGGCTACCCAACCTGGCTGATTTGGAACCGGACACCTTGGTGGTCCTGGATGATCTCATGGCAGAGACGGACGCGCGGCTCACCCAGCTCTTCACTAAAAGGCAGCCATCATCGACGTCTCAGCATGATCTACATTGCACAGAATCTTTTCAGTAAAAACAAAGAACATCGGGACATCAGCTTAAATGCCCACTACCTGGTGGTTTTCAAAAATCCGAGAGATACCACTCAACTGCCGCACTTGGCGAGACAGATGTACCCCGGCCGCACGCAGTTTGCATTGGAAGCCTTCAAAGATGCGACAACCCCTCAGCATGGGTATATGCTCTTTGACCTGAAGCAAGCCACCCCCGACCACCTTCAACTACGGACTGGTAGTTTTCCCGGCGAGACCCACCACGTGTGCGTGCAAAAATAATGTAAACACACCCACAGTGGCTCCCCCAGCTGGGGTGTGTATGTGATGATGGGGATAATAAAAGAATTAATACAACATCATGATTGACTTTGTCTCTGAAGTGGAAGATTATTCAGGAGGTAGCCTGCACAGGATAAAAAAGCGCAGGGTTGAGGGTTCAAGCGTTAGTGGTACATGATGTCTGCAAGAGTACGGAAACACGCATCGACGCTCCTTGTATTGAAGACGGGCCCCAACCGAGTTGGCCCGAACCATTTTACGCGGCGCAGACCCTGACCGTGTACGCTGTCTGTGCGAAATCGGGTACAACCTTTTAAAAGACAACGTACCACTGACTCCGGCTCAGAAGACCAAGTTGGTCAAGCATAAGACAGGTCTCCGAACCCTAGTCAGAAAAAAGTCTCTCAAGCACAGAAGAAAAAGATCTTACAGAAAGGCGGCTTTCTTGGGGCGATCTTAGCCCCATTGGCCGCTTCCGTGTTGGGGCAAATATTGGGTGGAATCTTCGGTCGACAATGAACCAGACGAAAAAAATGGCTCTGGTGGACCAACGTCTGCTTCAAAGCCTCCAATCGCCGTATCCGATCCCACCTACGGTGAAGACGTTCAACACTCTCGATCACGGGATGCAACAGATTCTACCACGACCGGGTTTAAGCGACAGTGAGAAGGTACACCAGTACAATCAGTCGTTTCAACGGTACATCACGTTCATGGACCAATACAAAACCCATGAAACAAGGCCAGCGACAGTCGCACAACCAGCACAACGCGTACCGCCAACACAACTTGTCCCACAGCAGCATTACCCGGTGTATCACCCACAGCCCCACAGTGGGTCGAAGACGAAGTCTTACAGAGTGTACCTGCATCGTTCAAGAAACAAGCTGGCCTAGTATTACAACGGGTGAAATACAATCCTAACATGACTTGGAATGACAAAGGCGAACTACTGGTACAGAACCAGGTGGTCCACGGTACCCAAATGACGGATTTAGTGAATGATTTTATGCGTCAACGCAGGTCGCACACAGATCCTCAAAGATGGGAGGTCATTGCTCAAGGAATTGGTGGGGAACGACAGACGTGACCCCCACGGTCTTGGGAAGCCGAGTGGGAACCGGAGTCACCACCCAAAACACCACAACTGCGGGCACCTTCTTTTCACCCCTTTACAACACCACCCCTGAAACTACGACCATCAACATCTATGACACGTAGCAAGTCACCGCGACGATCACGACGCCGGGAACAAGCTCACAAGGCCTGGGAATGCTATTAAAACCAACAGCGGCAGCAGGAAAGCTCAGTCGGCATGTTTTACCTCACCCTACCCAGTAACAGCTCGGCCACGGTGTTTCCCAACAACAGCTTGGCCCATTATGTCACACAGCTGTCACATCCCTTACATCTCCCTGGACGCTGGGAGTGTGGTCTAGTGGATATCCAGTACCCGTATACCTGGTACAACGTGCAACATGATACGGTGTTGTACGAAGTCGTATACGAAGGCAACACATATAATTTCACTCTTCCCGAAGGCCAGTACCATACACCCAAAATATGTATCCAGGAATTGCGTAACCTCATCAAGAGCTCGACCCCTGGAGGAATCAATATCTTCCCGTTTGCGAGCATGATCCAGATGGAGTACCACGAGTGGAACCACAAGTTCCTGATCATTCTCCAGAAGAATTTGACCGTACGTTTCAGCAAGACGTTGTGCAGTGGAGACGGATAACTATGTCGGGCCCTGTCGGCTCCGGGGGAAACCATGCTGGATCTTAAGACTGGCTTGTATAGACTGTATGTCTATTCGGATGTGGTGGATGGTCACATTGTCGGCGATGTCGATGCGCCCCTGCTCCGCGTCTACCCAGTGCAAGGGAACTACGGAGATCAGGTCAAACAGAGCTTTAACCACGTACTCTATCTACCGGTGCGACAGATTGACATCAGTACCATCACCATCAATATAAGGGATGATACCGGAGAACCTCTGGCATTCGAGATTGGGAAAGTGGTGGACACACTTCATTTTCGACAAGCACGTTCTCTTAACTTTGTATAATGAAGGTACGTTACGAGTGCGATTCACACAATTATATGGACTATTATTCACAACAGGCCGGGGGTGGCCTTCCTGTCTTTGCAGGTACACGCATCCAACGAGGACATGGACTGGGGAACATACTCGGGAGCATCGTCAAAACGTTCCTGCCCTTGGTGACGCGTGGGGTAAAAGCGGTCGGCAAACGAGCGGTCCGAAGTGGGGTGCAAGCCCTGGGAGATGTGTTCAGCGGTGTCCCAGAGAAGCATTGAAACGCCGAGCCAAAGAAGCAGGAGGTGTCTTTGTCGCCAAAGCACAACAAACCGTAGGAAAGAAAAGACCTGCACCACCGAGACCACGCACCAGTCGACGGCTGACCAACCGAGGACGCACATCGAAGACCCGGAATATCTTTGCGTAAAACACGTCCTTAATCCACGCAGAGTCCTGCCCCTCCATCAACAGTGAATTTGATGTGTGGACCGTCCCGCCAACACAGACCCGTGCCGAACAAGGATTGTGGGTGGAGCATCTCCCGCTCCCCAGCATCAACGAAACAGGACCCATCGAGTCCACCACCAGCAATGCAAATACGGCCTATGTGGATTTAGCCCATACGTACTTGTATGCGAAAGCCAAGATCGTCAATGGGGATGGCTCCAGAATCGTCGACAATGCCACGGTGGGCCCGACGAATCTCTGGCTGCACTCTATGTTTCAACAGGTGGATATTTTTCTCAGCGACAAACTCATCAGTGACTCGACCAACACGTACCCCTATCGGGCTTACATCGAAACGCTGTTGTCGTATGGACGAGAGGCTAAAAAAATCTCAGTTTACAGCCCTTTTATTCTACCGGGACTCACCCGAGCACATGGTCACGTAGAACGCCAATGCCGGATGGAACAAACGGAGGGGTTTCACTGCGAATCTCATCGGACGACTGCACGCAGACCTCTTCATGCAAGACCGGTGCTCTTGAACAAGATCCCCATCAAAATCCGACTGATACGGGCGCCCCCGACCTTCGCCTTGATGGGCACTGACGTAGACGGGCATGTAGATGACTATAAGATTATCATCCATGACGCAGTCCTGTATGTCCGAAAAGTGAAACTGAATCCAGCCGTCCAACTTGGGCATCTCAAGGCCTTGGAAACAAAATCAGCCCAGTACCCTATCCGACGTGTGCAAACCAAAATGTTCTCTGTGCCTGCCGGGAATATGAGCGCAAACAAAGAAAACCTGTTCCTGGGGGAACTGCCCAAGCGATTGATTCTGGCCTGTGTGGAGAATATCACTTTCAGCGGAGCCTACCCAGAGAACCCGTTTGACTGTAAACATTTCGGCATCAATTTTGTGGCCCTGCATGTGGATGGACAACAGGCCACAGCCTTACGCTCCTTTTCTCTACTCGTCGTCTTTCTCACCAATTACCAACATGCGAGTTGTCAGAGCATTTCCATCATAGCTCTCTAGATTTGTGTCTAATACAGCTTATGCCGGTGGTCATGTCGTCCAAGTTGCCACATGAACAGGTACAATAAAAGCGTACCTGAGATACAACACATATCACGAATCGTTAGATTCTTGGTATGTGCTTTAGAACAGTTTAACCAGAAGACTATGCTGTGAAGTTATGTGGCTCTGTCAGTATGTCTCTTCCCACTTCCCTTATATGCGTTGTAATTAACACCGAACTTTGGGCGCGGAAATTTCATTCGAGCCTATCAGAGCCTGTTTACAGCGACCGGTCAAATCAGCCAGGATGAAGGGAATATGATCAGTCGAGAGGACGCTAACGCTAAGGCTAACGGATACACGTTGTTCTGTTTCGATCTGACCTCCACCTTTGTGAACGACCATCAGCTGAACCTCGCTAGGCAAGGCAGCTTACGGTTAGAAATCCACTTCGCACGAGCCCTCCGAACCACCGTCAATGTGATCTGCTACGCCGAGTTTGATAACATCATTCAAGTGGACAAGGCGCGCAACGTCCTGTGTGACTTTGCCACCTAACATGGATACAGACCAGATTACCACCGTGCTGGAGAATGACACAAGCACACATATGGTCTTTCAAGGGGTGTTCGCCCGAGATGTGTTCCCGTTAGACCGTGTGTATCCAGCTGCCCACGTCCTCAGCACGGACCCGATGGATCGTCCCGGTCAACAATGGGTGGCCGTGTACTTGAGAGAACAGCAGGGCGAGTACTTTGACCAGTACGGCCTGCCACCTCTCCATCCGGATTTCACAGCCTTCATGGACGAAGGCACAGAGACGTGGTGTTGGAACAGTCAAACGCTGCAAGGCCTGAGCAGTAGCGTGTGCGGCCAGTACTGCCTCTTTTACCTCTACCGCCGTTGCCGGGGAAGAACGCTACCTACTATCGTACAGACGTTTGACGAGTACCCCCAGACCGAAGACCGAGATGTACTGGTGTACGACTGGGCCGCATACCATTTCAATGTACAAGCCCCGTTCCGGGCTTAAGTTCTAACCATTTCAATGTACAAGTTACAACGCATATAAGGGAAGATTTGGGCTTCAGTTTTCACGTGGTTGTTCTCACGTTGTTTTTGTTGTTTTTATTGTTGTTCTTCAATAAAAAACAAAATGAGATCTCACCCAAAACCCTGTCTTGTGTGTTTTCTGTACAATAGGTTACGAGCTTAAACAAGTGGCCATCAATACCCAATGCTTGAACATATATGTGGGATTCTAACTTTAACCAAACTGGTATAGGCCAGTCAATGAGTCGGCTGGGAAAGTAGCCCACCAGTGGCCTAGGATGGTGCCAAACGTAACCAATCAATGCCCAGAGAACAATGCAAGAGCACTGCGGTGAAACAGAGGGCCAATGAAATCAGCCCACAGACCAAGTAAATGTTTTGGTCTAGGTTAAGAGCGGGCATTCCAGCACAAACTCTTGACGAGGAAGGAAGATGGCACGTTACAAGAGCAACAGGTGGAGTGAAAAAACTATAAAGTTCGAGGTGCGGGTAAAGACGAGGAAGACGACGAGTAAGCTGACGATATTGTCGGGGGCCATGTTTGATGACGTGCATTGGAGTAACTGAAGGACATATACAGTCGTATTCAGAGGCAGATAACTCTTGCTGGGCCTCAACGACAGGTTCGCACTGCGCACAATATTTCGTATACTCGTGGTTTTAGCTCGAGCTTCTGATTGGACAAGGCCGTAATTGAGTCATAAACGTACTCAACTGGCTTCCCTTATATGCGTTGTAATTTTTACCTGTATATGGTGAGATTCTGCTGGTGGATGTTTCGTCCCGGAGGCCCGCCCCCTGTACAGACCTTTTGGTCTTTGATATATGTTGGCATTGTGGGAAGTTGATGCTGGGTCGACATCGGGCCTTACAGACTAGTCTTTTGTGTTAAATACCGTTGTCACAGCGACACAGCTCACTTATTACCAATATACGAGTTGTCAGAGCATTTCCATCATAGTTCTCTAGATTTGTATCTAATACCGCTTATGCCGGTGCTATGGGCCGTGTGGTCATGTCATCTAAGTTGCCACATGAACAGGTACAATAAAAGCGTACCTGAGATACAACTCATATCACGAATCGTTAGATTCTTGATATGTGCTTTAGAATAGGTTAACCAGAAGACTATACTGTGAAGTCATGTGGCTCTGTCAGTATGTCGACACCTCTTCCCACTTCCCTTATATGCGTTGTAATGATGTAACATCGGGGATAATAAACTATATGAAAACTTGTGAACGTGCTGATATTTCTTTCTCTCATCTTTCTGCATCATGGCCTTAAGACGGTCGTCATTACTGCTTATCGTTTCTGTCGTCTATTAGTTTATAACTAATATAATTGGATGACGGCTGTCAACAAATGCCTGATCCATCTATGTATACGCGTAACTACGCACCGGCGGAGATGCTGGTTCTGTGGAAATTATGGATTCATCCCAATATCCATGCATCGTTCGCATGGTGGTATGTTGCTGCTCTTTCTACATACACAGTGCCTGTTGTTGGTGTGATAACGTGCGCTATAAGTCATAGCTCATGACCAAGGTGTACTTGTATCACAAATCAGAAATGGTATTATCCACATATTTATTGATTGATGAAATGATCGAGGTTTATCTATTTATAGTTTGTGGTTATAATTTAATAAGGAGAATTTCGTCCAGAGTTAGTTATGGAGTAATGTTCTCGAAGGATGTTACACTTACCCCGGTCGGACATGCTGTACCGCGTTCGATAGCGCACTGATCAAATGCGTTCTTCCACCATATACGTCTTGAAACTGAGATTTACGAGTCTCTCTGGTACGTGATTTAACTCCGACCTCTGATCGAACCCGTGTCCCTTTGTGTCATCGCCGAAAATAGCCTTCGTCCTCCAGACGACCGGAGAACACCTGGCATTTAGTTGACTCATCACCGAAAATAGCATCGGCCTCTGTATATCCCGAGAACACCTGCGCGTACCAGTGGTCGTTCTCTGCCCCCTTCCAAAGCGCAACGCTTCCAAACAGACCCCATTCCAAACTCAACCCTTCCAAACAGACCCCTTCCAAAGTGCAACGCTTCCGAAGTGTAACGCTTTCAAACAGACCCACTTCTAGACAGATCCCCTCCCAAACAGACCCACTTTCCAAACAGACCCACTTCTGGTATTACTTGCAGCCGGTCCCCTCATATATAAGTCGAATGACATGTACAGAGGGTCGGCCTCGGGGACTAACAGTCCATCAGCAGAATCTTACCATATACAGATAATAATTGGAGAGATATGCAAGAGGTGAGAAAAATTGTAATTTTAACCTGTGTATGCCTGGATTCTGCTGGTGGACAAGTTGTCCCCGAGACCGGGCCCCTGCACACCCAACACTCATAATGGATACAATACAAAGAAATAATATTAAGACAGACCCGAGGAACCTTAGTGCAGGTTTCTCGGCCGAGTCTCTAATAGTTCGAAATGCACTAAGACCTTTTTCAATCCAAATGACAGATATATTTCTGACAGCAAAGCAAGGCCACGACATCAAACCTTGCAATATTGCGCTTGATGATTGTTTAGCACCGAATTCTACATGTAATAATTTCAAAATTTCTAAGTGTGGACATCGTGGATGTCTCACGTGTCCACTCTTTAATACGTCAGCTTCATTTAGTTCCGCGTTAACTGGTAACTCATATTCTGTTAACTCGTATGTTGATCTTAGTTGTTCTACTACAAACTGTATTTACTTAGTTTCCTGTAAGAAGTGTGGTCAACAGTATGTTGGCAAGACCACCCAAAGACTCCATCTTAGGGTGAACGGTCACAGAAAATCCGTTAGGAAAAAGCAATTGCTTATAGGTAGACATTTTTCTGGACCCGACCATGGCTGGGATAACTTTAGTATTCAGATCATAGACGTCGTCTATCCATCTACTAAGGATTCCCCTTTGGATTTGAGAGAAAAATCCGAGAGCGGGAATTATTCTGGATGCTAGAACTTGGGTCAGTGTTTCCGTTTGGTTTAAATGATAATGTTAGTGGGTTCGGCAATGCTACAAACCGCCGCTCAAATATATCCAACATTACACAACTATTTAAACCCCATCAACGGAGACAACGCAGCCATGGTTGGCGAAAGTTTAATAGTTCGATGATTCACGATCATATCACTTTAAATTACTTAGTGGGTTTAACTAACGCACTCAATAGTATACATAGCTTACGTACAGTTCTGTATGCGTTACCTCTGAGAGCTTTAAATCAAATAGCCAGAGATATACATCAATCTGCGTCTTCAGGAAATATAATACCATCAAAAATCATTAAAGTATGTCAAGATATAGCGTATTTTCGGTTGTATCGTCCAGTGAACATAATCGAAACATCTCAAGATCGGCTTTTCTTGAAACTCAACTACTTAGATAAAGGACTGGACATCATTAATTTGCCCCGAATCCTGAATGATCCAGAGGTACGCAACGCTGTACCAAACTATTTTAAGTTCACAGAACCTCCTTGCATTTCATATAAGTATACTAAATCTATAGCCACCAAAATATTCAATTACTCCAATGCTGTCAAGGAGTTTGACTAGAACTTATACACGTCAGGAGGCTATAGTTGTGATTGTGAATTGTCGAACTTTATCTATACACCATGCAAACATATTGTGACTGGTGACCTTGATGTGGTGAGTGATATGGATCTGAAATTACTCCTGATGAAAGGACCTAAATATAGAGAGCCAAGAAGAATAAATCTGAAGGCGGACCAGAAGATAGTCCTGTCTGCATTAGAACAGTACGTTATTGATTGGTCTAAGCGAGAAAAAGTTGAACCTACAGTACTCGCTGATTGGCTGGACCTCACCAAGAGCAAGGTCGTTGAAACAATCCGTCATATTGACAGAAGTACTCTTCCCCAAGCAAAACAAGTACTGAGAAACCTCAATTCGCAAGAAGTTCTAGCAAATCTCCAGAATAAATTCGTCATAGTCCCAGCAGACAAAGCTCCGAATAATATAATATTCATATGTAAATATTACTATTACCAGGTCTGGTTAAAGAATTGAGTGTAGACATATCTTCATCAAATACGTCTACTTACTCCCAAACTGCATTTACTCTGGAAGATTTATTTAACAATCACAAAAAGTTTCTCAGGGAAAGAGGTATTTGTCTTCCAACCAATCATAACGACATACCAAAAATATACTGGACTCCCAAAGTGCATAAATCACCATACAAAGCTAGATTCATAGCTGGTTCTAGAAGCTGCACCACCAAGCTTCTTTCAACCCTATTGATGAGGGCCCTTCAGGAGGTAAAAGCATTGTGGGAAAGGTATTGCGCCACTATTTCTAAGAACTCTGGCGTTGAATGTATGTGGATATTGAAAAACTCAAAATGTCTTACGGAAGAACTTGATGCTAAAGGTCATATACCGTACAGACATGTATCCACATGGGATTTCTCGACTCTCTATACTACAATCCCTCATCAGGACCTTATTGACCGTCTAAGTTCATTAATAGTATCTGTGTTCAAGAAAACTGATCGTAGATATATTAATGTCGGAAGCCATAAAGCATTCTTTAGCTCGACTACATACAAGAGATATCATTCATGGATGTTTCTTTGTTTATAGAGTTGCTTGAATTTCTCATTAAAAATATCTATGTGAAATTTGGCAACACAATATATCAGCAGGATATAGGTATTCCAATGGGTACTAATTGTGCACCCCTGTTGGCCGACCTGTATCTGTTCTCTTATGAATATGACTATATGCAGGCGCTTTCAAAAACCGATCCATTCAAAGCCCGTTCCTTCTCATTCACCAAACGCTATATAGACGATCTCCTCGCTGTGGATAATCGCTATATAAATGACACAGTCAAGGATATATATCCACCTTCACTGGATTTGAAGGAAACTACAGATAGCCCTACAGGCACATCGTATTTAGATCTCTATCTCTATAAAAATGAAGCGAGCATTCTCTCTCGTCGACTTTATGACAAAAGAGATGATTACAATTTCGACATCGTAAACTATCCTTTTCTGGACAGTAATATTCCAGTGGGACCTGCATATGGCGTATACATATCTCGCTTAGTAGCACTTGCTAGATCCTGTGTTAAATGTGACGATTTTAATCAACGTCACAAAACATTGGTGCAGAAACTTATAAAACAGGGCTATTCCACCAAGCACCTCCACTCAAAGTTTCTCAAATTTGGCGATACATATCGCATGCTGATAGCAAAATACGAACGTATAGCGTGCAAGATCTATGGCACTACGTTTCGTAACTTGTGTCTAATTCCGCTTAACCCGGGGCTAGGGGCCGTATGAACCCATGTATTTCAAGATCCTCATGGTACTCATACGAATAGTCACAATCAAAGCGTGACTGAGATACATCATTCTTTAGATGACGACTTTACAACGAATATTATGGATTAAGAATACTGATCAGCGATACGGATTTGATAATTTTGGAACATCATGATGTCTTGCCGGCATCATTGAAAACTGTTGACCGCTTCTCTCTTGCAGGAAACAAGCCTATGTTTATGTCTACTATGATTGTGTTTTTGAATTTGGTGCTAATACTGTTATATGGAAAATGGATTAGGTCTTTGGATTATGGACGCGGACATTCTCTAATGGACGACGGCTGAATTATGAATGACGGACTAGACGCTTGTAATTCTCAATCCATAATTCGCTGCAAAGTCGTCATCCAAAGAATGACGCATCTCAGTCACGCTTTGATTGTGCCGAACCAGACACAAGTTACGAAACGTAATGCCACAGATCCCGCACGCCACGCTCGTACTTTGCCACCAGCATGCGACATGCATCGCCAAACCTGAGAAACCCCGAGCGGAGGCGCTTGGTGGTGTGGCCCTGTTTTATAAGTTTCTGCAACAATGTTTTGTGACGTTGATTAAAATCGTGACATTTAATACAGGATCTAGCAAATGCTACTAGGCGTTATATGTATACGCCATATGGAATATTACTGTCCAGAAAGGGATAGTTTACGATGTCGAAATTGCAATCATCTCTTTTGTCATACAGTCGACGAGAGACAAGGTCCGCTTCATTTTTATAGAGATATATGTGTAAATATGATGTGCCTGTAGGATTATCTGTAGTTTCCTTCAAATCCAGTGAAGGTGGATATATATGGGTCGGTTCTCCAGTGTACGGGCTGTCACAGCGAAACAGCTCACCAATTACCAATATACGAGTTGTCAGAGCATTTCCATCATAGATCTCTAGATTTGTATCTAATCCCGCTTATGCCGGTGCTAGGGCCGTGTGGTCATATCATCCAAGTTGCCACATGAACAGGTACAATAAAAGCGTACCTGAGATACAACACATATCACGAATCGTTAGATTCTTGGTATGTGCTTTAGAATAGGTTAACCGGCAGACTATGCTGTGAAGTCATGTGACTCTGTCAGTATGTCGGCACCACTTCCCTTATATGTGTTGTAATTTTTACCTGTATATGGTGAGATTCTGCTGGTGGACGTTTCGTCCCCGAGGCCCACGCCCTGTACAGACCTTTTGGTCTCTGATATATGTTGGCATTTGTGGGAAGCTGATGCTGGGTCGACATCGGGCCTTACAGACTAATCGTTTGTGTTAAATGCCGTCATTTTCATCTGACGACTATACAGCTCACCAATCTCCAGTGTACGGGCTGTCACAGCGAAACAGCTCACCAATTACCAATATACGAGTTGTCAGAGCATTTCCATCATAGCTCTCTAGATTTGTATCTAATACCGCTTATGCCGGTGCTAGGGACCGTGTGGTCATATCATCCAAGTTGCCACATGCAAAGGTACAAAAAAAGCGTACCTGAGATACAACACATATCGCGAATCGTTAGATTCTTGGTATGTGCTTTAGAATAGGTTAACCGGAAGACTATACTGTGAAGTCATGTGACTCTGTCAGTATGTCGGCACCACTTCCCACTTCCCTTATATGTGTTGTAATTTGAGAACGCCTGTATATAGTCATATTCATAAGAGAACAGATATAGGTCAGCCAATAGGGGTGCACAGTTAGTACCCATTGGAATACCTATATGCTGTTGATATATTGTGTTGCAAAATTTCACATAGATATTTTTAATGAGAAATTCAAGCAACTCTATAAACAAAGAAACAGCCCATGAATGATATATCTCGTATGTAGTAGAGCTAAAGAATGCTTTATGGCTTCCGACATTAATATATCTACGATCAGTTTTTTTGAACACAGATACTATTAATGAACTTAGACGGTCAATAAGGTCCTGATGAGGGATTGTAGTATAGAGAGTCGAGAAATCCCATGTGGATACCTGTCTGTACGGTATGTGACCTTTAGCATCAAGTTCTTCCGTCAGACATTTTGAGTTTTTCAATATCCACATACATTCAACGCCAGAGTTTTTAGAAATAGTGGCGCAATACCTTTCCCAAAATGCTTTTGTTTCCTGAAGGGCCCTCGTCAACAAGGATGAAAGAAGCTTCGTGGTGCAGCTTCTAGAACCAGCTATGAATCTAGCTTTTTATGGTGATTTATGCAATTTGGGAGTCCAGTATACAATACCCAGTGTACGAGTTGTCACAGCGACACAGCTCACCAATTACCAATATACGAGTTGTCAAAGCATTTCCTTCATAGCTCTCTAGATTTGTAGTTAATACCGCTTATGCCGGTGCTAGGGGCCGTGTGGTCATGTCATCCAAGTTGCCACATGAACAGGTACAATAAAAGCGTACCTGAGATACAACACATATCATTAATCGTTAGATTCTTGGTATGTGCTTTAGAATAGGTTAACCAGAAGACTATGCTGTGAAGTCATGTGGCTTTGCCTGTATGTCGATACCTCTTCCTCTTCCCTTATATGTGTTGTAATTTGCTATGCGTCTAATTTGCTGAGCTTTCGCCAAAAACAACGTGAACAAATCCTCTCCGTGTTCCCCTTTTACTGAACGCACGCTGGTGACCTCAGGCTGGCCTCTTAGTATTTCATAAAGTGCGCCAAACTCTAGAAATCTCATGAGAATTCTTTGCCTTTAACTGTCTACAATCTTCGTTGAAGTTGAAGATATTTGTTGAAGTAAGTTAATTCAATCAATCACGGAAAAGTTATTATAAAATTACCGAGAGGCTGGTTCGTGAGTGAAACCCTGTTATCGGTCTCTTCACAAACATGGCGACACTCGGCGAAACCGTTCGCCAAAATATGTCAATAAACATGGATTTATCGATCAGCAGCAAAAGTTAAATCACTACAACAATTAGATAGACAACTAGAACAATTATGTATCAATTACAGTAAGTAGCGACAGCAATAGCGACGTAGTTATCTTTAAATCCAATAAAAGTCGCTATCAAATCCCTGACAAATTTATCTTAGCCATAGTCTGTGTCATAATACAATAATATCAGGGGATCGACGTTCGTCACCAATTACCCTTATTACTGAACTGGAAATAATAACAATAGATAGATTAATATTACATTAAAATATCAGATCGTCACACTGTCCCCCGCTTAAATGTTAGCTGCCCTCGGCAGCACAGAAAGCATCAAAATGAAATCATCCATGTACATTTAATCATGACAATATTATTTCAATATCTTTTATGTCTCCTTCAGATTGGCTTCTCTATCGCTCATCTGGGTCTCTAAACCTTGGTCAGGACATCAGGTCCTTCTCTGGTCAACCATGGGGTAGCGCCCAGGGGGCTACCCCAAGGGTTGTATTATACAAGGGCTGACGTCGTCCTCTTCATCCTCATCATCATCATCATCATCTTGATGGGCGTCGATGTGTGTAGAATTCCCAGGGTATTAGGCTCCTGGTACATCATCCATTCATCTACTGGCCGTCTAAGGATCTGGTTGGTATCACCTTACTCTTCGAGTGAGCTAAAGGCCTTCTACGCCCATGTTAGGACTGACGTACCCTCATATGGCTTCAACTTGCGATATACGACTCTCTTTTTTACCATCTTCGTCCATCTGGTTGAGGTAATTCAACTTCAGGATGATCACATATGGTCCACCTTAAGGAAGTTTCAGTTTGGTACTGGTTCCCTTCTCTTGTTTCTTGTAGTAGTACCAAATATAATCTCCTGGTTAAAACATCATGTGCATGTTGCCGCTTACAATTTAGTTCATTTACGTATTCCACATAGGATGTCATCTCGTCCTCAGTATCTGAAATAGCTCTACAAATATCACCTCAGCAGGAAGTCTTACTTCTCATCCAAGCATGAGTGGATTTGGTGTCAACCGTGTACGGTCGTGAGGGGTGGCTCTATAAACTGCGGTCAAGCAACTCGGGAGCAGGTCCCAGTCTTTTCTTGTTCATCTCGCAACTACGCCATAATCATGGGCACTAGAGTTCGGCTAAACCGCTCGATTCTTCCATTGCATTGGGGATTTCTATGCGCCATTTGAGTTTTCTGAATCTCGAGTAGGTTACAAAGTTCTGGGAATACATCGCTTGTATAATCCGATCCCTGACCAATGTGCAAGGGTAGCCATACCTGCTAATTACAAGCGTCTAGTCCGTCATTCATAATCCAGCCGTCGTCCATTAGAGAATATCCGCGTCGATAATCCAAAGACCTATTCCATTTTCCACATAACAGTATTAGCACCAAATTCAAAAAGACAATCATAGTATACATAAACATAGGCTTGTTTCCTGCAAGAGAGAAGCGGTCAACAGTTTTCAATGATGCCGGCAAGACATCATGATGTTCCAAAAAATATCAAATCCGTATCGCTGATCAGTATTCTTAATCCATAATATTCGTTATAGAGTCGTCATCTAAAAAAGATGTATCTCAGTCACGCTTTGATTGTGACTGTTCATATGAGCACCATGATGATCTTGAAGTACATGGGTTCATACGGCCCCTAGCCCCGGGTTAAGCGGAATTAGACACAAGTTACGAAACGTAGCGCCATAGATCTTGCACGCTACGTTCGTATTTTGTTATCAGCATGCGATATGTATCGCCAAATTTGAGAAACTTTGAGTGGAGGCGCTTGGTGGAATAACCCTGTTTTATAAGTTTCTGCAACAATGTTTTGTGACGTTGATTAAAATCATCACATTTAACACAGGATCTAGCAAATGCTACTAAGCGAGATATGTATACGCCATATGCAGGTCCTACTGGAATATTACTATCCAGAAAGGGATAGTTTACGATGTCGAAATTGTAATCATCTCTGTTGTCATAAAGTCGACGAGAGAGAATGCCCGCTTCATTTTTATAGAGATAGAGATCTAAATAAGATGTGCCTGTAGGGCTATCTGTAGTTTCCTTCAAATCCAGTGAAGGCGGATATATATCCTTCACTGCGTCATGTATATAGCGATTATCCACAGCGAGAAGATCGTCTATATAGCGTTTGGTGAATGAGAAGGAACGGGCTTTGAATGGATCGGTTTTGGAAAGCGCCTGCATATAGTCATATTCATAAGAGAACAGATACAGGTCGGCCAACAGGGGTGCACAATTAGTACCCATTGGAATACCTATATGCTGCTGATATATTGTGTTGCCAAATTTCACATAGATATTTTTAATGAGAAATTCAAGCAACTCTATAAACAAAGAAACATCCCATGAATGATATCTCTTGCATGTAGTCGAGCTAAAGAATGCTTTATGGCTTCCGACATTAATATATCTACGATCAGTTTTTTTGAACACAGATACTATTAATGAACTTAGACGGTCAATAAGGTCCTGATGAGGGATTGTAGTATAGAGAGTCGAGAAATCCCATGTGGATACATGTCTGTACGGTATGTGACTATTAGCATCAAGTTCTTCCGTAAGACATTTTGAGTTTTTCAATATCCACATACATTCAAAGCCAGAGTTCTTAGAAATAATGGCGCAATACCTTTCCCAAAATGCTTTTACCTCCTGAAGGGCCCTCGTCAATAGGGTTGAAAGAAGCTTGGTGGTGCAGCTTCTAGAACCAGCTATGAATCTAGATTTGTATGGTGATTTATGCATTTTGGGAGTCCAGTATATTTTTGGTATGTCGTTATGATTGGTTGGAAGACAAATACCTCTTTCCCTGAGAAACTTTTTTGTGATTGTTAAATAAATCTTCCAGAGTAAATGCAGTTTGGGAGTAAGTAGATGTATTTGATGAAGATATGTCTATACTCAATTCTTTAACCAGCACCTGGTAATAGTAATATTTACATATGAATATTATATTATTCGGAGCTTTGTCTGCTGGGACTATGACGAATTTACTCTTGAGATTTGCTAGAACTTCTTGCGAATTGAGGTTTCTCAGTACTTGTTTTGCTTGGTGAAGAGTACTTCTGTCAATATGGCGGATTGCTTCAACGACCTTGCTCTTGGTGAGGTCCAGCCAATCAGCGAGTACTGTAGGTTCAACTTTTTCTCGCTTAGACCAATCAATAACGTACTGTTCTAATGCAGACAGGACTATCTTCTGGTCGGCCTTCAGATTTATCCTCTTCTTGGTTTTCTTATATTTAGGTCCCTCTATAATGCAGATCTCATTATCACTCAACATCAAGGTCACCCAGTCACACTATGTTTGTACATGGCACAGATAAAAGTTCGACGATTCACAATCACAACTATAGCCTCCTGACGTGTATAAGTTCCAGTCAAACTCCTGGACAGCATTGGAGTAATTGAATATTTTGGTGGCTATAGGTTTAGTGTACTTATATGAAATGCAAGGAGGTTCTGTGAACTTAAAATAGTTTGGTACAGCGTTGCGTACCTCTGGATCATTCAGGATTCCAGGTAAATTAATGATGTCCAGTCCTTTATCTAAGTAGTTGAGTTTCAAGAAAAGCCGATCTTGAGATGTTTCGATTATGTTCACTGGACGATACAATCGAAAATACGCTATATCTTGACATACTTTAATGATTTTTGATGGTATTATATTTCCTGAAGACGCAGATTGTTGTATATCTGTGGCTATTTGATCTAAAGCTCTCAGAGGTAACGCATACAGAACTGTACGTAAGCTGTATACCATTGGGTGTGTTAGTTAAACCCACTAAGTAATTTAAAGTGATATGATCGTGAATCATCGAACTATTAAACATTCGCCAACCATGGCTGCAATGTCTCCGTTGATGGGGTTTAAATAGTTGGGTAATGTTGGATATATTTGAACGGCGGTTTGTAGCATTGCCGAACCCACTGACATTATCATTTAAACCAAACGGAAACACTGACCCAAGTTCTAGCATCCAGAATAATTCGCGCTCTCGGATTTTTCTCTCAAATCCAAAAGTGGAATCCTTAGTAGATGGATAGACGACGTCTATGATCTGAATACTAAAGTTATCCCAGCCGTGGTCGGGTCCAGAAAAATGCCTACCTATAAGCAATTGCTTTTTCCTAACGGATTTTCTGCGATCGTTCACCCTAAGATGGAGTCTTTGGGTGGTCTTGCCAACATACTGTTGACCACACTTCTTACAGGAAACTAAATAAATACAGTTTTTTAAATAGCTAAAGAAATTATATGTCCAAGGAGCTCGACTTTCTTCTTCACTAAATGACTTCATTTAGAAATACCCGAGCACATGTGACTGCTGTCTGATCTGGCATTGAGAATATTGGAAATTTCCACCAGGGAAATCTCTGCATTGCCTTCTCATGGGTCTTCTTCCGGGCCAGATGCACTGCAAGGATGCAATCATGCATCTGGTTCAGTATATGATCCCTTATACCGCTAGGTGCCAGGATCCGATCCGGCCAGTGCAATATTGAGCCCTGTAAATGACTCTTCACATCTGAATGTGGAAGGGTGTGTCTTTCTTCGTCAACTCGATTGGTGGGTGTACCAACTTGGAATTTTTTTACCCAGCTTTGGTAGTAGCTGCCTAATCCTAAGATACCTCTGACTTCGGTAACATTTCTCAGGGTGGGCCAGGCTAAAATCCTCTTCACATTTTCCTCATTTGGCTGGATTTCGTCACCAGAAATTATATGTCCAAGGAGCTCGACTTTCTTCTTCACCAAATCGCAATAGTGAACTTCAGTTACCGGAAAAAGAGATACAAGAGACACGAAATCCACTGGATTCCATATAAAGCTTGTTCGATGCATCGCTGGAATGTGACTGGGCTATCGCAGAGCCCAAACGGCATTTTCGTGTACTTCAGATGCCATATTTTGTCACAAACGTGGTTTTGGGGAGGTCTTCCTTTCTAGTAGGACTTGATTGAAGGCTAAGTTAAGATCTAGGGTAGAAAACCATGTCGGGCCTTCAATTGCGTCAAGACAATCTTGGATTCTGGGCAGTGGAAATACATCTTTAAGGGTTACCAGGTTAAGGCGGCGAAAATCAATGCATGGCCTCGCTAAACCCCAATTCATCCTGACCAACACGATGCACGATGCCCAGGGTGATGTCGATGGTTGAATAGACTCATATTTCTGTAGATTCTCTAATGCCTTGGGTTTTCGCCTTGGTGGCTGCTTTATAGGTTTCTACGGCATGTTCTACCAAATCGGTATTCCCTAGTTCAAATTCATCTCTAGAAAATACTTCTCTGTATTTTCTCAGCACATCAGCAATGATGTCATGTTTGGGTGGTTCCAGTTGTAAACTTTTTGGTCGTCAAGATGTTGATATTATAGTTCTAACCCGGGCTTTCGTGCCGGTAAGATGATAGCCTGGCTTGGTTAGGGCGACCGGGCAACTTTACATGTACCCAGAACTAGCTTGCGAGTTCGCTGCTGGGTCTTTACAACAGTCTGAAAGAAGTTCATAGCCCTGTATCTTTTGCCTCAAGAAATTCCATCAGGAAAGTCGTCATCAAGTTGTTACGAAGTTGAAGATTTTATTCCAGACTCTGACATCAAAGGTGGTACAGACGATGGCCAAATGACAAACAAAGACAGCCCCTAAACGTTAAATTTAGACCTAAAGTTTCTGATACATTTCCTCGAGACGGAGTTCCAAAATTGTCTGCTCTAGGTAAATCAGGCTGTATATTTATACCATCGACTGACCGATACAACAACATATTTTTCAGTACTGTTTGGACATTTCAAATCATGAACATGCAATTTCGTAAACACAAAAGAAAACATTACGGGAGTATCAAGTACACTCACAGCATGTTAAATGATGAGAACTGGGAAGCACAGATTTGTGAACTGGGTCAAAAACATCCCTCCATATTTTTAACGATGCAAATAGGACACTGGAGTGTCAAACAAATCAAAACATTTACCGGGGTATTACGATCCGCCATAGCTATAATATGCAACGTTATAAACCCATACAGGCAGGCATCATATATGACATCAAGACTATGCAATATTTAATATTCCATCAATAACTTGTAGAAAACTAATTATCATAAGATGCTGATATCTTACACAGTGTGTGTATCGTCTCAATGTATAACTCTGTCAGGATGTCCACTTTCTCTCAAATCTTAGGTCGGGGTACATCTGAGGCTTGGCGTGTAATGTCGGGTATGGGGTTAGGTACTTCGATTCTTCGGACTGTCTCAAAGTTATCTTTCTCAGAATCTTTTTCCATATCCAGGAGTACCTACAAATATCCAATAAATGTTTGATGTTTAATGACCCTGGGTTTTGGAAAAGGGTTCAGTGCCCTGATCTGGATGTTTCCGGTACTCTCGACATCAATGAAACATGACGTTATTACAAGCGAATGCTTCGCTATAAACTCTGGTGAACCTTCCATTTACAGTTCTGTTATCCCTTCTTTCCCATAAACTACTGTTGGCATTGATAATCACCTCATTCATCCCTGGCCGTGCACCAGCAAATTCTGCGTCACTCGCTGTGGTATCTTCAGCTGATAGAGCATCAGATTTCATCCCACGTCAACTTTGTCTCAGATCAGGTGTTATGGATTGGGTTGATATCTCTTAAATCTCCGGGCTGGGTACGTATCTCTGGATTCAGCGTGTATTATGAATCCCACTTCTTCAACATCAAAAATGTTACGAATCCCACTTCTGATAACCAAAAATGTTGCAGTCAACTGGTACTTTAATCCCCAAGAGAAATTCTCACTTGATCAGTCAGGATGGCGATTAATTATTTGTCTATCAATCATTTTTTTATTTATCAGTTCTGACACTATGGCTTTTCAATCAAAACGTTTATAACAACAAATACTCAATAAAGAATAAAGGAAAATTCTGTTTACATCTTAAATCAAAAACAATATTTTATTCAGCTTGATTCGCCCCTATAGCTGTTCATGACACCAATACACCAAGATCTATCCCAAGATCTGGGTATAACCTCAAACACAAATTGAATATACTTCACCACTGTAAATGCAAAGGAGGTAGAAAAGTAGTAGGTAGCATTGATTTCAGGTCCTTTTTTCCAGGGAGGTAACTCTTGGTTCCCCTTTTTCCGCCAGGGGGCGCCACCAGTCCCGTATGACGTCACTTCCGGTCTGGGTGAATGGAGCGTGACCTGTGAACATGATAGGATATGTACTGACCTGTCTGTGGGGTTTTTCCACAATGTCGTTCACCTCCGTGTCTTTTCGGGTACGTCCGTTGTGGGGGTTTTCCACAATGTCGTTCACTTCCACGAAAAGACACGGAGGTGCCGTGAAGAGACACGGAGGTCACCGAAGATGTCACGGAGATCACCGAAGAGACACGGAGATCACCGAAGAGACACGGAGGCACCCGAAGATGTCACGGAGGCGCCCGAAGAGACAAGTGGGGTTTTTCCCACAATGTCGTTCACTTCCGAGTCTCTTCGGTCACTTCCCACGAAAAGACACGGAGGTGGCCGAAGACACACGGAGGTGCCCCAAGATGTCACGGAGGTGCCCGAAGATGTCACGGAGATCACCGAAGAGACACGGAGGCGCCCGAACATGTCACGGAGGCGCCCGAAGAGTCACGGAGGTCATCGAAGACACACGGAGGTCACCGAAAAGACACGAATGTCACGAAAAAACGTATAAAAGTGGAAATTTTTAGAGATTGCTGCATTCATTGGCCTGCCAATCGGAGCTACCTCACCAGGCTGCCTGACCAGCCTACCTGACCAGCCTGAACCACTCTGACGACAGGAGCTATTTGCCTGAGCCTCACCGCAGCATGAGACGTGGAGAAGATTTTCAAGGGGATCGCCTCCGGCTGAAGTCTTGCCCGAAGACGAGCGTGTGAGTGAGATTTATCGACGTCACTGGAACATCATACGCCATTGTTGTCACCGTCGTCTATTGGACTTGTATAACTTTCGACTGCAGGACCTCACGTATCTTTCTACTTACGCCGAGAACATTTTCACAGACCAGGTGACAGCTTTCAAGTTGAATATTACATTCGGCTACATCTTACGGCACAAAGAGACGGACCAGTTGCGGTATTTTTATCCCAGCAATAATACCTATGTGTTTGATCAACCCTTCACGGTGACGGATGCAATTTCTCTGGAGCCACTCATCGAGCAACTCACTACGTTGGACCCATTGGAATGGGCCCGGTTGCAACGTCCCAACACCAAATGGACTGTAGAAATGGTGACGAACGTCACATTTTTCGTCACGAAAATGAGAAATCACCCCATCGGCGCTCCTGTAATTCTTCCACCTTGGCTACTTCATCGAAGAGGACTGTATGCGTTAACGGGAGGCAAAAATGGTCCCTACAAAGACCGGAAATGTCTGTTTCGGTGTTTGGCCGTGCATTTGGACCAGTGTGATCCCAAGGTTTGTGAGAAAGTGGCCAATGGTTATTGGAGACAATATTTACAGGAGCAAGACCTGGATGAGCGGCAGTTCCGGGGAGTCCCCTTTAAGTATTTGGATGTCGTGGAAACTCTGTTCAGCATCAATATCTTTGTATACCGATTACGACGCGAGGATGACATATTTGTGGCTGAATTGGTTCATCGCTCAACAGAACGGTATGCTTCTACGATGAAAGTCAATGTCTTCGACGACGGCGGGGTGAGTCATTTTTCCCTCATCTACAATATGAGCCTGTACGCGCAATCCTACAGTTGTGCCCAATGTCATCGGGTGTTTGACCAATCGTCCAGCTTACATCAGCACGAGAAGATTTGTGACAATACTGTGAAACGCAAATTTCCTGGTGGTGTGTATCATAATACGCCTACTATTTTCGAGGAGCTGGCCGATGAGGGTTTTGTCATACCGGAAGAGGACCGTTATTTTCCCTACCGGGCGTGTTACGATTTCGAGGCCCTGTTGGAGCCACATGTTCTCAGCGAAAACGCAGTGGACGCAGCGCCATATTCCCCTCAGTGTGAGCATTTCCACCAACGTACCCGGCTATGACGCTGCGCCTGTCTGTTTCGTGTCGTCGGGGGACTCCCATAAGTTGATTACCCGCATGATGGGTTATTTAGAGGAAGTCAGTGCGGCCAGTACGGAATTGTTGGTGTCCAAGTTCCAGGACGTACCGGACCAACTGGACGACCGGATACTATACCCGGTGTATCGTTCAGCGACGATGAAGAGTCAGAGTCGGAGTCGGAGACCCCGGAGCCGGAACACATTCAGTCGCAGGATGTACCTTTACCTAAACCGTATGTGGAGAAATTGAAAGCCTGCTTCCTACAATACCTAGGCCAGTTACCTGTGCTCGGTTTCAACTCGGGGCGATACGATCTTAACATGGTGAAGGAATTTCTCTACCCTTACTTGGCCCAGGCTAATACCATCAAGTCCGTCATCAAAAAGATCAATAATCATATGGCCCTCACTACCACGTCACTCCATTTGCTGGATGTACGGAACTACTTAGCTCCAAATTATAGCTATGATCAGTGGGTGAAGGCGTATGACTGTGCACAAACCAAAGGGAGGTTCCCTTACACGTATATATCGACGCTCGACCGCTTGGAGGAAACACAGTTGCCACCCCGGGACGCGTTCTTTGACGATTTGAAGCAAGTGGAATGTTCGGAAGACACGTACCGGGAACTACAGCAGGCACGGAACGACCAACACATGCAGACATTGCGAGATTTCCTGATATGGTATAATAACTTAGATGTGGTTCCTTTCCTCGAAGCGGCCGAGAAAATGATTCAACTCTTTCGTCGTGAGATGCACGTCGACATATTCAAGGAGTGCTTGAGTTTACCGGGTCTGGCGTTTCGCCATCTCTTTCAAGATTGTCCTACATACTTTTCGCTGATACACCAAAAAGACGAGGACATGTATGATTGTCTAAAACAGAACATCGTCGGCGGGCCCAGTCTTATTTTTCACCGCTACCACGAGAAGGACGTCACCACTCTCCCCGGTGGGAAACCTTGTGCTAAAATCATCGGATTCGATGTCAATGCCCTGTACCTGTGGTCCCTTGTCCAGCCCATGCCCAGCGGTCATTATACGCGCGGCGGAAGGTCAGCATTTTAGACCGCAACGCACACCCTACAAACATCTCGCCGACCAGTGGTTGGACTGGGAAGCCTATCGACGGGGAATTTCTATACGCCATCAGACCAACGCCACAGAGAAGCGCATAGGAGATCGTCGACTCCCCGTCGATGGGTTTGCCCTTGTGGGTAGAACACCGACCGTATTCCAGTTTTATGGCTGCTATTGGCACGGCCACGAATGCCATTTCAGCGCTGGACGCTTCAACCAACGACGTGGGAAATCGGCGGAAGAATTACGGGAAGAAGTCCAGGAGAACGGCGATTACATCAAAGAGAGGGGATACCACCTCATCGAAATGTGGGAGTGTGAATTTCACACCATGTGCCAGGCCCTCCCACATTTACGCCGTTTCCTTAAAGCGCGCGAGTACCCTCTCAGTCGTCGGCGACTTCTGACTCTGCCACAGATGTTCGACGCCATTCAGTCCGGGGACCTCTACGGCTTTGTGGAATGCGACCTGCATGTTCCCGACACTCTCAAGCCACTCTTCGCCCAGTGCCCACCCATCTTTAAAAACACACTGGTGGGTCGGGATGACATTGGAGACACCATGGGTGCCTATGCTGAGCAACACGAGTGTTTGCCTCGACCTCGACGGATGTTGATTGGCAGTATGTGGGCAGAGAAAATCTTGCTGGGCACTCCGCCACTACAGTGGTACATCAGCCACGGCCTGGAAGTCACGCGCGTGTACCAAGTCTTACAGGACGTACCCAACGCCTGTTTTGCGGGGAATGCCGACATCGTGACGTCTGCCCGTCGTCAAGGTGATCAAGATCCGAGTAAGGCCATCATCGGTGAATCGTGGAAGCTCACGGGCAATGGCTATTATGGCAAGACGGTCACTAATCAAGATAAGCACATGAACGTGAAGATCTGTACCACCCCACAAGCCCGCAAAAAGGTGAATTCTCCCCTGTTTCGGTCCGTGGAGGTCATCGATGACGACACGTATGAAATCACTTTAGCCAAAAAGACTATCCGTTACAACCTGCCCCTCCAAATTGGATGTATGGTATACCAGGTGGCCAAGCTGAGGATGCTCCAGTTTTTGTATGATTTCATGGGTGTGTATTTTAATCCATCAGACTGGCAACTCATGGAGATGGATACAGACTCTGCTTACATGGCCGTGTCTAATGCGGATTGGGAGTCCCTGGTCAAACCCGAGTTACGTGCACAGTATGAGGCGGAACGGGACCAGTGGCTACCTCGACGTGACCATTACCAGTACGACAAGCGGACACCGGGCCTCTTCAAGTTGGAGTGGAGTGGCGATGCCATGATTGCTCTCTCCTCCAAGACGTATTACTGTTACGGTGGAGCGGAAAACAATAAATTTAGCTGCAAAGGGGTGAACCGGCGCGATCCGGCCATCGACAAAGCCTTGTACCTGAACGTGCTGCAAAGCCAGGCCAGTGCGAGTGGGACTAACAGAGGATTTCGGGTCGTGGACCACCAGATGCGGGCGTATATCCAGAAACGAGACGCCTTCACATTCTTCTACCCTAAGCGGAAAGTCCTTCCCGATGGCATCAGTACCACTTACCTGGACTTGTGAAACTATGACATTTGATATACTTCTCATGATATGAGTTAAAACTAT
Source organism: Hanleya hanleyi (assembly GCA_036873755.1). Lineage (NCBI taxonomy): Eukaryota > Metazoa > Mollusca > Polyplacophora > Lepidopleurida > Hanleyidae > Hanleya > Hanleya hanleyi. The sequence goes on from JAVTVY010025553.1 coordinate 60,160, forward strand.
AACTGTAAAAAAAAGTCAGAATGGTCGCCAGTCCTGAGTGCAGGACGTGGGTTCGAATCCTACTCCTCACAGTTTTTACACACCTACTGTATTCTTTTGTACATATTGTGACAAATGCTTATTTAGTGAAATTATTTGTCATGATGCATGTTTAGAAATGAAGCGAAGACATATTTTGCTTTGTACTTACATGAATGTCTTTATTGTTCACTCTGTACAGAAATACATAGCTTTGATGAATTGTTCTTCTTTGGATCTCACTGCAATATCGCGAGCAGTGCGTTGCTATTTTTAGCTCAGCATGGTAAATCATATAGTTCACGTGGCTGTTCAAACTGTAGTATTTCTAGATTCCAAATGCCTCCGACGAGCTAAATTTTGTGCTAACAATTACATTATTATTCATGGTTATTGATTTACGAACTCGCTAACGATAATTCATGTTGGTATTGGATAAACTCCTAGCGATGTCAGTTGTATTTTGATGTCACGATCTTCGTGGGCAGCCATCTTGTTTGTTGTCGAAATTATACTCTCGCGAATACTGTCATGTTTCTCTTCTGTTGATTGGCATACGAACACTGTTGTTTGCTTGTGTATTCATGATCTAGAAGTATTAACTAATTGCTAGATAACTCATAAAGATGGTTTCTGTATCGAAACATTCGTTTATACGCAATTGTTGTCAGTCAAAACTTTGGTTTGAAGAGTACTTGTATATCACGTGACCACAGCGGCGGGAAAGGTATAAATTGCGCAGTTCTTGCATTTGACTTCACTTTGCCGTGGGCGAGAGCCCAAAGATGTCCTGCTTTTAGAAGCCCCCAGAAGCAAATAGAAGAACCTATAGATGCACTAATAGATGTCATAAGACGATAACAAGTGCCAGCCTTTCTTTAGATGTAATCAGACGTCCACTGTTTCACTTCAGGTATGATGCAAGCTTGGTAAAACAAGCAAAACTCAGACGCCCCCGCACTCACAAATAGAGATGTATTTCCATTTCGTGATTTAGATGAGTTGACACAGATGTAGCGATAATCAGAAGTATATCCCTTCCTGAAGTCTTGAATAAATAAACGTCCCTAAACTGTGATCAATTGATAGAATTCCTATTCTATAGGGCTGTAGATGATTCTGACAAATAACCTCACCCAATCATTTCAGTTCAGTGTTCCACTCGGATTGACTGGCGATGTTGTTTTTGTCAGCGAGGTAGACAATCAGAGATGCCCGCTGGTCGCGTACAACATGCAGCAAACGGCAACAATGTTACAATGCGCTCGCATTCCACAGCTATAGTCCGTTTCAATCGTGCGGTCCGATGCTGTTGTGGTCACGTTCATTTTCATAATAGAAGCTGCATATATGTCATTATAGATGAAACTGATATGATAATTTACGACAGTCAAAAGACTATTTGGATGCTGGTAAGTGGCATTTATTGGTTATACATTGAAGGGGAATTTGTCCTGTAAATATACAGAATAAAAATGTGTCATTTTCCTTTTAATACTGGAGTTAACTTCTTCTATTATATGTGGGTGGATTGGACCACCATTAACATTTGTGCATTGGTAAAATCATACTTTAACAACATCCCAACCGGGATAATGAGTACAAGACAACAAGGTCGTTGTTGAGAACGTTATATTTACCGATGAAACATCTCACCGACATCCTCATAGGTGTTATGAAATATTAGCAACATCTTGGGGATACCTATTCTATATATGAGTTCAGATATCTCTCTATATCTGTGGTGTCAGAAATCCAGACTTATTATCAAAGTATCTTACTGGGAAGATACTGAGCTGTCCGAGAAGTACATAACTTGCTGCTATCCTGACCGGTGTATATTCTGTGGATCATTATAGTGTATTTTAACTACATTATACTGTAACCAGAGTCGATACCCGTAACAATATTCTATACATTCTTGTTCACCTGAATAAAAAAAGTCAAAAACATCACTTGTGTTTTTTCATGAATTTTTTTATTGAACATCAATAAACGTCAGAACAACAACGTCATAACAAAAACAATGAGAACATCGCGCAGTGCATTGAATCAATTAAGACAACCAGAGGAATGGGGCATGCGCATTAAAACGAGAGGCAGTCCAGTCGTATACGAGTACATCACGGTCTTCGGCTTGAGAATAATCATCAAACATTTGTATGATCGTTTGCATAGAATGTCCTCTACTCCGGTGAGTGAGATAAAACACACAGTACTGTCCGCATACACTACTCAAGGGTCCTTGTAATCTTTTAGTATTCCAACGCCACACTGTAGTAGATACGTCCATGAACTTCACCAAATCGGGATGCAGGGGTGCAAGTCCGTAGAAATCAAAGTATTCGCCTTGGCCCAGGGTGTCCACGTACACAGCCACCCAATGTTCACCGGGTCGAGTACGAGGGTCTGTATTCAGGATGTAGGCTGCCGGGGTGGTTGGGGTGGTGGGAAACACATTGCGTGGAAACACACCTCGAAAGGGTACCCTAGGATCTCGCTGGAGTATGGCCATCAGATGCTCTGTATCCATGACTCTAGCTGGCGTAGTCACACAACACGTTTCTTTGCTGATCCACGGTGATGACGTTATCAAACTCGGCGTAGCAAATCACGTTAATGGTATGGAGTAGAGGGACGGAGAAACGCAGTTCCAATCGTAAGTTTCCTTTCTTGAGCAAGGCCAGTTGATGATCGTGTTCCAAGGTTGGGGTGAGGTCGAAGGCGAACAAAGTGTACCCACGGCTAAAGTCTCGTCGAGTGATGGTATTTCCTTCGTCCTGATTGTTTTGTCCTGTGGCTGTAAACAGGTTCAGGTAGCTCCGCACATAGTGATGGTTACCAAAATCCGGTTGTAACGGACAGGCTGGAATTTGATGGTCGGCCACGTGCAGTGCCAAAAAGTTGAGGTTGAAATGTTGAAAGTGGAACGGATTCTCACCCCACTGTCCATTGAAACTGGTGTTGGTGACACCCGCCAGGGTAAGACGTTTAGGGAGATCCCCTAGAAATAAATTTTCGCGATTGGCCATCATCGTACCTGCTGGCACAGAGAACACCTTGGTCTGTACGCCTCGGATGGGGTACAGGGCTGGTTTTTTCGATAAGGCTTCCATGTGACTCACCAACACGCCCTGTTGCAAATCCACCGTACGGACAAACAGGGCTGCATCGTCTATGATGATCTTGTAATTGGGGGCATCTCCATCGCACATCAAGGCGAAAGTGGGTGGGGAACGGATCAACTTGATCTTGATGGATACACCGTTCATCATGTAGCGGTGTTGCAGGAACAGATCGGCGTGCAGTCGTCCCATCATATCGACGGACGTGCTACGGGCTGTATACTGCCTGCGATGGCCGAACCCATTATTGGCAACGGTGATGGCATCCATGGCTCCGGGCGTATCCCTGTAGTACAGCGAGGCTTGCAAGTGTTTTTTTTTTTGCATCTTCTCCGTACGACAACAGCGTCTCGATGTAAGCTCGGTACGGGTAAGTATTGGTGGACGTACTGATGAGTTTATCGTTCAGACTGATATCCACCTGTTGGAACAAGGAGTGCAGCCAAAGATTCACCGGGCCTACCACCGCATCGTTCGCGATGGGCGTCCCGTCTGCGTCCACTATTTTGGCTTTCACGTACAAGTACGTGTGGGCTAAATCCAGGTAGGCCGTATCTTTGTTTTCAATGGTAAATTCCAGCGGTCCCGTGCCCGTCAGGCTAGCCAGGGGCCGATGTTCTACCCAACGTCCTTCGGCGACACTGGTCTGTGTGGGTGGAATAGTCCACAAATCCAATTCACTGTTGGTAGACGGACACGACTCGGAGTGAATGAATGCCACTATGCGAAGATGTCTCTCTTACCCTTCTTCTTCTTCCGGGGTGTGCGTCGTCGGTATGTCGGTCGTCGAATGACTCTTCCCTGTGCCGGCGGTTGTCTTTTAAGGGCTTTGGCGATCAAGACGCTGCCTGCTTCTTGGGCCCGTCGTTTCAAGGCTTGTCGGGGTGCCGTTCCTCCCAAGACATCACCGGCCACTCGCAGTCCACTGCGTACCGCTTGTTTTCCCACCGCTTTTACTCCCCGTGTCACCAAGGGCAAGAACGTTTTGACGATGCTGCCCAGTATGTTACCCAACCCGTGACCTCGTTGCATGCGTGCATCGCTAAAGATGGGCAAGCTACCTCCCGTTTGTTTCTTGTAGTAGTCGGCATAGCTGGCCGTATGGCACTGGTAAGGCACGTACATTATACGAAGTGAGGAGAACGTGCTTGCTTGTCGGAAATGAAGTGTCAGCACCACTTTCCCTCGTTCGAATGCGACCGGGCGTCCCGTGTCATCTCTTATATCCACCGTGTTCGTGTTGATATCGGTGTGTCGTACGGGCAGGTAGAGTATGTGGTTGAAACTCTGGGTGACTTGATCGCCATACTTCTTTCTAATGGGCACCACCCGTTACAGAGGTGTGTTGACATCCCCCACAATATGGCTGTCCACCGCGTTCGAGTAGACGTAGAGTCCGTACATACCCACTTTCATATCCATTACAACGTCGCCTGTGTCGGTGGTGGGACCCGCGTAGATGCTGTAAGGGAGACCTAACATTTGCTGTAGGCTAGGACTGAGTTCCACACCCACGTTGGGGCTGAGCAGGATACAGGCCTTGTCGTTGTGTGCGTTGTAATCGAAGATCACATGCAGGATTTGACGGGTCTTGAACTATTCGTCACCACCCGTAGAGACTTATAATTCAACAATGTGGTCAGACCCTCTATGAACGCCTTGGGGGTATCGTATTGGCCTTCGGGGAGAATCAGTCGGTTTACTTTGCCTTCGTAGGTCACCTCGTACCGCACGTCCTTGCCTCGCACGTTGTACCACGAGTAAGGGCATTGAATATCCACCAGTCCACATTCCCACCGTCCAGGTAAATGCAACGGTTGCGGTAATTGGGTCACGTACTTGGCCAAGGTGTTGTCAGGAAACACATCGAGCGAACTGTTACTGGGCAACGTGAGGTAAAACATGACGACTGAGCTTTCTTGCTTCTGCACCTGGCTTTAATAGGGCTCCCAGGCCTTGGGCGGCTGAGCTCGTCGTCGTGATCGTCGCGGTGACTTACTACGTAGTTTCAGGGGGTGGCGTGGTAAAAGGGGTGACGAAGTAGGTGCTCGTCGTTGTGGTGTTTTGGGGGGTGACTCCGGTTCCCAAGAAGATGGTGGTGGTGGTCTACTCGGCGATTGCTGGGTCCGCTGCATCCACCGCCAACGGTTAAGATTCCCCACCAATTCTTGAGGGACGTGTGTGTCTTTCAACCCCTGAGCAAAGGCTTCCCAGCCCGGTGGATTAGAGTGTTTGCGAGAGCGCACCGTATCGTTGATCAAATCGGTGATATGAGATCCCGGCACCACTCGGTTTCGAATAAGCAGTTCCCCCTGATCGCTCCAACCCATATCGGGATTCTGTTTCACCCGGTCCAACAATAAACGAGCCTTGGTCTTGAATGCCTTAGGGACACTGGCCAACACTTCATCTTCCAGCTGAGGTGATGATGGCGGTGTTGGTGCTGGCGCTGCTGGTAGTGGTGCTGGTGGTGTACTACCCCTATATTGATCCATAAACGTCTTGTACCGGTTCAGCGTCTGATGGTAGAGTTGAATTTTCTCGTGATCGGGTAGTCGACGTTGGAGTATACTATTCATCTCTTCGTCGAGAGACTGGAGTTGTTGCACCGTGGCAGGCACGGGATAGGGTGATTGCAAACTCTGTAACAGTCGAGGTTCGACCAGCATCATTTTTTTCGTATGTTCCATGACGTTAGCGGGCTCCACCCAAGATGGACCCTACTAACGGTCCCAGTACGGAGGCGGCTAAGGGTGCGAGGAGTGCGCCGAGCAATCCACCTCGCTGTAACACCTGTTTCTTTTTCTTTAAACTTCCCGTCTTCTTCACCAGCGTTCGGAGACCCGTCTTGTGCCGTTGCAATTTCCCTTTCTGCAGGGGACTGAGAGGAACATTCCCTTTTAACACATTATGGGCGACTTCACACAAACACCGTACCAATCCCGCGTCCGCGCCGCGCACCAGGGCCCGGCCCACCTCCGGTGGCGCGCTGCGTAATACGCGGAGCGCCGGCGCGTGCTTCCGTATCCGTGCAGACATGATGAGGAAGTGAATGCTAGAGGGTTGTGTCTTCTTCTTTTATTTGGGCGTGTACACCGTCTGGAACTCTCCGGGAAAAATGTGGGTGCGCAATCGAAGTGCCGAGGGTGTCCCTTGTTTCAAGTCGATGAGCAGATAACCGTGGGCCCCTTGGGTGGCATCTTCAAAGGCTTCCCGCACAAAGGCCGTGTTTTTAGGGTACATCTGTTTCGCCAGGTGCATGATGCTCAACCGACGATGATGGCTCCCTTTCGTAAAGAGACGCGTCACCCGACTGTCCGTTTCAGTCATCAGATCGTCTACCACTACCAACGTGTCTTCTGGGGTATCCTCTGGGGGTAATCCTTCCACCAAGGTGAGTCCAGGTATGCGTGCCAGTTCCTCGTACGCAGGCTGCCAAGCTCCATAACACCAGAGGATGCGAGCCACGGGCGGTGAAATGAGGGCTGACTCGCGTGTTGGATGAGCCGTTGAACGAAGTGTGTTTTTCGCGACCCGGTCGGTCCAGCGATGAGACACGTGAAGGGATGCTGCCACCGAGGATCCATAGGTTTATTTGGTGATTTGCGCCAAGCGTTCAGAGGCCCACCACCGTTGTCGTGGATCCCACCGGGGGTCGTAGTCGTGCGGGTACCGTTGCCGTGGTAAATGTGGTACTATACCCACTCTAGATGTTAGCGTCGTGGTGGTGGGAGTCCTATGTTGCCGTGGTTTTGCCCTGGTAGCTGTGATGGTGGAAGATGATGCGGGTGGGGAGCTCCTGAGGGTAGGACTAGGCAGGTACACGGGTGGTACCCGGGTGAAGTTCCGTAGAGTAGTAGTAGTAGGAGGACTAGACCGCGTAGTGGGATGGGTTGTAGAACCTGGTGGTACCCTGGTAATGTTCCGCAGCACAGTAGGAGAGGTGGTGGTGGTGTTGGGTGATTGCACTTGACGTTGGGGGGCAGGTATTGAACGAGTGGATGGTAGGTTGAAACAGGATATCAGGTACGCCAAATCGTAGAAGGCTCCTCCAAATAAGGTACCCAGAAGCACTAGTAGACACACGACGGTACCGACTTGTCCTTTTCGAGTCCGCAGCAGTAAGGGCAGATGTGCACTATCCATGGTACAACCCTAGACTGAAGGCTGTAGGCGATGTGAGGTAGAATTTATAGCCGTTTCATGTCACGGGCTGAAACCCAGGAATTAAACGAACTGGGCCAACCTTGCCATTTGACGAAATGATAGGGGATGCCACGTCGACATTCCGTTTTCAAAATCTTTTCCACCGTGTAGTAGCCTTTCCGTGTTTTTACCACCGGTTGTAATTCTGCCTCGTAAAACGTGCCTTGCAGTGTTTCTCCTTGTAGATCTTCCAGTTGATAGACGTGTGGGTTTCGAGGGCTATGGCGAACGATGACAAAGTGCTCGTCACTCCAGTTGGGCAAGTAACTTTTCTCAAATTGCCCTTTGACTTTACTGATCCGTACCACATCCCCGCGTTTGTAACGGCGTGACGTGAGTGGACTTGGTTCTATCGAGTACAGCGTACGGCGCACTTGATGTTCGTTAGGGTTAGGGTTCCCTATCCGAGAGCGGGAATTATTCTGGATGCTAGAACTTGGGTCAGTGTTTCCGTTTGGTTTAAATGATAATGTCAGTGGGTTCGGCAATGCTACAAACCGCCGTTCAAATATATCCAACATTACCCAACTATTTAAACCCCATCAACGGAGACATCGCAGCCATGGTTGGCGAAAGTTTAATAGTTCGATGATTCACGATCATATCACTTTAAATTACTTAGTGGGTTTAACTAACACACCCAATAGTATACATAGCTTACGTACAGTTCTGTATGCGTTACCTCTGAGAGCTTTAGATCAAATAGCCACAGATATACAACAATCTGCGTCTTCAGGAAATATAATACCATCAAAAATCATTAAAGTATGTCAAGATATAGCGTATTTTCGGTTGTATCGTCCAGTGAACATAATCGAAACATCTCAAGATCGGCTTTTCTTGAAACTCAACTACTTAGATAAAGGACTGGACATCATTAATTTACCTGGAATCCTGAATGATCCAGAGGTACGCAACGCTGTACCAAACTATTTTAAGTTCACAGAACCTCCTTGCATTTCATATAAGTACACTAAATCTATAGCCACCAAAATATTCAATTACTCCAATGCTGTCCAGGAGTTTGACTGGAACTTATACACGTCAGGAGGCTATAGTTGTGATTGTGAATCGTCGAACTTTATCTATACACCATGCAAACATATTGTGACTGGTGACCTTGATGTGGTGAGTGATAAGGATCTGAAATTACTCCTGATGAAAGGACCTAAATATAGAGAGCCAAGAAGAATAAATCTGAAGGCCGACCAGAAGATAGTCCTGTCTGCATTGGAACAGTACGTTATTGATTGGTGTAAGCGAGAAAAAGTTGAACCTACAGTACTCGCTGATTGGCTGGACCTCACCAAGAGCAAGGTCGTTGAAACAATCCGCCATATTGACAGAAGTACTCTTCCCCAAGCAAAACAAGTTCTGAGAAACCTCAATTCGCAAGAAGTTCTAGCAAATCTCCAGAGTAAATTCGTCATAGTCCCAGCAGACAAAGCTCCGAATAATATAATATTCATATGTAAATATTACTATTACCAGGTGCTGGTTAAAGAATTGAGTGTAGACATATCTTCATCAAATACGTCTACTTACTCCCAAACTGCATTTACTCTGGAAGATTTATTTAACAATCACAAATAGTTTCTCAGGGAAAGAGGTATTTGTCTTCCAACCAATCATAACGACATACCAAAAATATACTGGACTCCCAAAATGCATAAATCACCATACAAAGCTAGATTCATAGCTGGTTCTAGAAGCTGCACCACCAAGCTTCTTTCAACCCTATTGACGAGGGCCCTTCAGGAGGTAAAAGCATTTTGGGAAAGGTATTGCGCCACTATTTCTAAGAACTCTGGCGTGGAATGTATGTGGATATTGAAAAACTCAAAATGTCTTACGGAAGAACTTGATGCTAAAGGTCACATACCGTACAGACATGTATCCACATGGGATTTCTCGACTCTCTATACTACAATCCCTCATCAGGACCTTATTGACCGTATAAGTTCATTAATAGTATCTGTGTTCAAGAAAACTGATCGTAGATATATTAATGTCGGAAGCCATAAAGCATTCTTTAGCTCTACTACATACAAGAGATATCATTCATGGGATGTTTCTTTGTTTATAGAGTTGCTTGAATTTCTCATTAAAAATATCTATGTGAAATTTGGCAGCACAATATATCAGCAGCATATAGGTATTCCAATGGGTACTAATTGTGCACCCCTGTTGGCTGACCTGTATCTGTTGTCTTATGAATATGACTATATGCAGGCGCTTTCAAAAACCGATCCATTCAAAGCCCGTTCCTTCTCATTCACCAAACGCTATATAGACGATCTTCTCGCTGTGGATAATCGCTATATAAATGACGCAGTGAAGGATATATATCCACCTTCACTGGATTTGAAGGAAACTACAGATAGCCCTACAGGCACATCATATTTAGAATGCGACGTTAAACCCTAATTCTCTCTCTCTCCCTCATATTTAGATCTATATCTCTATAAAAATGAAGCGGGCATTCTCTCTCGTCGACTTTATGACAACAGAGATGATTACAATTTCGACATCGTAAACTATCCCTTTCTGGACAGTAATATTCCAGTGGGACCTGCATATGGCGTATACATATCTCGCTTAGTAGCATTTGCTAGATCCTGTGTTAAATGTGACGATTTTAATCAACGTCACAAAACATTGGTGCAGAAACTTAAAAAACAGGGCTATTCCACCAAGCGCCTACACTCAAAGTTTCTCAAATTTGGCGATACATATCGCATGCTGATAGCAAAATACGAACGTAGCGTGCAAGATCTATGGCGCTACGTTTCGTAACTTGTGTCTAATTCCGCTTAACCCGGGGCTAGGGGCCGTATGAACCCATGTACTTCAAGATCCTCATGGTACTCATATGAAGAGGCACAATCAAAGCGTGACTGAGATAAATCTTTTTTTAGATGACGACTCTATAACGAATATTATGGATTAAGAATACTGATCAGCGATACGGATTTGATATTTTTGGAACATCATGATGTCTTGCCGGCATCATTGAAAACTGTTGACCGCTTCTCTCTTGCAGGAAACAAGCCTATGTTTATGTATACTATGATTGTCTTTTTGAATTTGGTGCTAATACTGTTATATGAAAAATGGAATAGGCCTTTGGATTATGGACGCGGATATTCTCTAATGGACGACGGCTGGATTGTGAATGACGGACTAGACGCTTGTAACATCGAGGGGAGCCCGCTGGATACTGCGATGATAGGCTCGATTGTACCCTTGGACCAGTTGAGGTAGCACATCGATGTACCGTCGGGTGTTTTTGGCGGTAAAATACTTGTACATCCGTCCTTTGAAGGTCCGATTGAATCGTTCCACCACAGAGGCTTTGGTCTCGTTGTACGTATGGAAGAAAAACACCTTCTGTTTCTTAAGAAAGGCTTGAAAGTGGCGGTTGAGAAATTCTGTGCCTTCATCCGTTTGCAAATAGAGGTGTTTGCGTCCCGTCTTGAAAATCTGCTGGAACGCTCGTACCAGATTCTCTCCTGTTTAGGTCCGGATGGGTAGCACCCACGCGTACTTGGATAAAATATCGATACAGGTGAACATGTACCGATGTCCATCATTGTGGGCAGCAAATCGACTCATATCGACCAAATCGGCCTGCCATTGTGCGTCTACGCCTCCTACGATGACTCGGTTACGGCGAAAATGTCGTCGGGCTGCTCGATGTAAGCTATAAGTGTCTTGGGTTTTTAACCATTCTCGAACTTCAGTTCGACTGATGCCTTGGGAATGTGCAGCTCGAGCGAGCGCTCCCACAGCGCTATAAGCGGCTGGTCTGGTTGGGTTGTAATACAAATCTGTTAACACCCTGTTCACAGTCTTACTCCACGTGGACTCCTGCCGGCCGGCCTTGCGGGTGCCCCTCTGGGTTGCGCTGTTGTGTATTCGCTTCATGATAAGACACTGACACTCTAGCCTGTGTGCACCCTATACTGTAGATATAGTAATTCATCGACAATGGGGACTACTTTTTCCAAGGCCGTCCATAGATCAGGGTCCAGGGTAAAACCACCATCGTTCAGACAAAGGAGTCGAGCAAAAAAGACTCTTGGTGTTGAATTTTTCTAATACAATTATACGCTATCAAGGCGCTTAAATGAACATAGAATGAACATAGAATGTAGGAATACGGTGATGTCTGAATGTTCAATATTTATGCAACAAGACTTGTGTGAAATGTTCAATATTTATGCAACAAGACTTGTTTGAACTTGTCATTGTCTTTCTGCCCCTGGCGCACGTATATGAAGGTGGCAATCTGTTCACGTGGAATTCTGGGTGGACAGGCAGCTTGCAATGCCTCGGCAATTTGCACCTCGTTAACGGCCTGTAGTCCCTCAGTCATCAGCGCGTCTGATGGTATACTATTGTCCATACACGTATGCGTGTTGAAGAGACCGTTCTTGTTCCCACAGCCTGCACATTGCTGGATACGCAAGTGTCGAATGCGGGGTCTGAGATGATCCAGGAATGTGTCGATATACTTCTTATAAATATACTGAGTCACCTGGTCAGACAGGACTTCATGAATTTCACCTGTGAGACTCTCCAGCTTCCGCCACGCAGGTATTTGCAGGGTGACGCCCTGAGGTAAAGAAATACGCTTTTCTCCCCTCAACTTCCATTTACGAATATGCACCAGCAGCATATTGTTGAACATAGAACAGGTGAGGAAGATGTCACCCACATAAAATTTCGCTTCGTCGCTCCCCTGGTGGTCAATGACCGCATCGACGGCGTAATAAATGGCCTGTACTCTTATCCAGGTGTCCAACGTCAAGGCGATATGCTTAGGTGGTTTGTCGTCCCAGGCCGGTGCGTTAAAATGCACTTCCTCTTCTTTGACACTCACAGTTAAATAGGGAGAGAGCTCCCAAGTGTTCGTCTGGGCCGCCTAGTAGGCCTGCTGGATAATGTCATTGATCTCCTGCACAGACATAGGAAGTAGTACCTCTTCCTTCGCTTGCTCAGGCACTTGCTGGGGCACTGGCTGAAGCACTTGCTGAGGTATTTCTAAAGGTGTTAGTCGAGGACGTTTGGGAGGTGGACCGGGTTTGGCATTACAAGCGTCTAGTCCGTCATTCATAATCCAGCCGTCGTCCATTAGAGAATATCCGCGTCCATAATCCAAAGACCTATTCCATATTCCATATAACAGTATTAGCACCAAATTCAAAAAGACAATCATAGTATACATAAACATAGGCTTGTTTCGGATCGGAACGGACCGGACTCTTGGTGCGTACGTTTGGTAGCTGTACGCCCTTCGGCGATGTCCATGTCCATGCCTAAGATATTATCTTCTGAATCCTGGGCTTGAAGTAGACCTGCTATTCCTTCATTTCCCGTCTTCTTCAGCGCCTCCACGAAGGCTTGAAATGCTAAGGAGCCACGGCATGGTTTGAGGTCGATGAGGGCTCTGTTTCGTGCCATATAGGTCTTCTCCGCCATGATCTCTACCCCCATGTGTTTAGTGATTATGTTTTCCAACATGAGCAGATCACATATATCGGCCACATGCTGCATCTCATCAACGATATGGATACGGTGCTGCAGAAGCTTAGCTCGGTGAGATGACTCCATGACTGTTGGCTCAGGCTGGCCAGGTCAGTAGCTGCTATGGTGAGATAGACTGGTGAAGTTGCACTGGTGAGGCAGGCTCAGGCTGGTGAGGCAGGCTCAGGCTGGTAAGGCAGGCTGGTGAAGCAGGTTGGTCAAGCAGGCCAATGAATGCAGCAATCCCCTAAAAATTTCCACTTTTATACGTTTTTTGTGACATTCGTGTGTTTTCGGTGACCTTCGTGTGTCTTCGGTCACCTCCGTGTCTCTTCGGTGACCTCCGTAACTCTTCGGGCACCTCCGTGACTCTTCGGGCGCCTCCGTGACATCTTCGGGCGCCTCCCTGACATGTTCGGGCACCTCCGTGTCTCTTCGGTGATCTCCGTGACATCTTCGGGCAGCTCCGTGACATCTTGGGGCACCTCCGTGTGTCTTCGGCCACCTCCGTGTCTTTTCGTGGGAAGTGACCGAAGAAACTCGGAAATGAACGACATTGTGGGAAAAACCCCACTTGTCTCTTCGGGCGCCTCCGTGACATCTTCGGGTGCCTCCGTGTCTCTTCGGTGATCTCCGTGACATCTTCGGTGACCTCCGTGTGTCTTCGGGCACCTCCGTGACATCTTGGGGCACCTCCGTGTGTCTTCGGCCACCTCCGTGTCTTTTCGTGGAAGTGAACGACATTGTGGGAAAAACCCCACTTGTATCTTGGGGAGGATAACATCTTCATACATATACTACTGGAACGACATTGTGGAAAACCCCCACAACGGACGTACCCGAAAAGACACGGAGGTGAACGACATTGTGGAAAACCCCACAAACAGGTCAGTACATATCCTATCATGTTCACAGGTCACGCTCCATTCACCCAGACCGGAAGTGACGTCATACGGGACTGGTGGCGCCCCCTGGCGGAAAAAGGGGAACCAAGAGTTACCTCCCTGGAAAAAAGGACCTGAAATCAATGCTACCTACTACTTAGAAAGCTCTCATGAGTTTAGTTATTATTTTGTACAATTTCCAGTGTTTGGGCCGCTGTAATCTCCAAGCTGTACCGAGGTCATCTGACTTGGGGTGGTTCATCACATCAAGGGCGACAACTGTGGTCTGCAAAAACTTCTAATCACATCAAGGAAGACAACTCCTGTGTAACCACCCGAGCTCCTTTTGTTCGAGGTATAAGGCGACCGATTGTATAGGCTGGTGACGTAATGACTTGCTCCTTCTCCAGGCTGACGAAAAGATTCACTCAGTGTTTATTTTTACCCCGAGCTCTTATCCCGAGCTTATTTTGAATATCCCGAGCTGGATTATCTCTGGTAAACTACCCCCGAGTGTTTTCACCCTGAAACTGGTCCTGGTGCCGGCTACACGGACCGAGATCAAATCAAACGTTCTTGTCCAATCTGCCATACTGGAAAACAATAGTCTAGAATCAACCCAACCTGTAACCATCTCGGTCATCTATACGCGGTAAGACTGACCCTAGCTGGGATCGTGTGTATCCATGTTCAGCCTACTTTCGGCAACTGCAGGAGGGAATTTCCATAAATCAATACCACGTGACTTCGTCAGCCAATTAGCTAAAGTCTACCGCGTAACCCCAACGTAACTCGCCATTTTCGAGTCATGTGATGAACTACTTGTTCAAAATTTCAGATTCACCACACCTTGGATGATACGAAAGTTATACATACCTATATATTTTGTAAGCCCAGGCAATATCTGTTTCAGAAGTGGTATGAAAACCTGTAATTTATCAGATTTCTCGGGTCTGTTCTCCGCCGGATGAAGGCCGAACAGAATCCGGTAAAGTACTGGATATAGCTCCGCGATAATGGAGACACACGATTCGCAAGCCATCTTATGGATGGCGAAGTGTACGCAAATGGAATCAACCAGCCACCCCCTGACCCCAAAACCCTCGTTTCTGTTCAAGTTTCTGACCGATGAATTGAATTGAATTGAATTGAAGTTTATTCTCAGAACCAAGCATATAATGGTATGAGAATCTAATACAATACAATCATAATCATATGGCGACTGTCTCAGAATCAAAACATTTTGGAGAAAACAGCAGATAAGAGTACAACAGATCAGATTAGAATGATATGTAATACAGTAAAACGGAACTATAATAATATAATAATCAATATGGGAGGGATTTCTACTAAACAATACGTTTGATCCCTCTTTGTACAAATGTAGCTACTTTATTCTGCAGTTCGGTTAGCCATCATGGAAATAAACTTGTTTTCTGATGGTCTGGTCCAAAATTTAGCAGGAATAAAATCTTTTCTTAAATCTTGGAAGAAAGGACACACAAGTAAAAAGTGGTACTCATCACCAATGGATGCTAAATCACAATATGTACAAATACGTTCCTCTCTCGGGACGTCTGTATACCTGCCTCTTACAACCGGCAGTTTGTGATTATTACATCTGAACTTACACAATGACAATGCTTTGTTGGTCGACAAACATACAATATATCTTTCTAAATCAATTGACTGCTTGAATTCTTTGTAAAAAAATGAATCGACTACCATAGCTGCACGCCAACTCTGTACTGGTCTTCTACAGTAGCGTCGGAACGTAATTGAAAGTGGGGGGGCCCGGTCGACTATCACAGTTCAACAGGCGAGGGTGGAGGGGCCGCCTAGGGCCCGGAAGCTCCGGGGTCCTAGATCGCCGGAGATGCGTTCTGAGCGTTTTCCCGGCAATAAAACTGATCATACTGAATGCAGATTTATGGTTCTATTTTCACGATTTTTTCGCAATTATAAGCACGCATCGATATTGAAAACCTCGCACCTCATGCATGCATCCATTTGACTTTCTAATTATATTTAAAACATACAAAACGATGACTTTTAGTTCTTGGAAGGGAAACAATATGCCTACCGATACGATTCATTCACACAAAGATAAAACAAGGAAATCTTCACAGCCAAACAGGCGAGGATCCAGGGGCCGCCTAGGCCCCGGAATCTCCGAAGTCCCAGATCTCCGGAGATGCGTTCTAAGCGTTTTCCCGGAAATAAATTCGAACATAACGTATGCAGATTTATGGTTCTATTTTCACGTTTGTTTCGCATTTAAAGCACGCATCGATATTGAAAAAAAAATCATACTTCATGCCTGAATCCATTTGACTTTCTAGTTATATTTAACACATAAAAAACACACATAAAAAAACAATGACCTTTACATCATGGAACATTAGAACCAATATGATCCCGATTCATTGGTTCACACTCCATGTAAGACATGTAAGAATCATCAGACAATGCATACAATAGCCAAGTCTGGGGACAAAAATGTATCTAGACTTGAGCCTTTTCAGCTGCACAAAGACTCAGACAATATCTACCTACATGAAGTATCTACCGATTCATTTACACAACAGTAGTATATAGTGCGCATTAACCCTCGCATTGACCTTTGACCTCAGAAATTTGCATATCACGTGACAGAGGTCAAAGGTCATTGAGTGCACTTGAGTTGATCTGTATCCTTTCATCTTGTCTTTGACCTTGGATCATGTTTAGACATGTTAGAGCTGGGGGTTTTCCATCACGTGCGGTATGACGTCACTTCCGGTCTGGGTGAATGGGGCGTGACCTGTGAACCTGATAGGACATGTACTGACCTGTCTGTAGGGTCTTTCCCTACAATGTCGTTCACTTTCGTGTTTTTTCGGTGAGATGCGAAGGGTACGTCCGTGTCTTTCCGATGAGGTCCGTGGGAACATGATAGGCCATGTACTGACCTGTCTGTGAGTTTTTTCCCGCCAGAATTTCGCTGTCGTCTGCTTGGGGTTGTCACGTGCCGAACCCCTGGCTCCCCGAATTGCAACAATGTTGCACGTTCGCTACAATGTTGCGGCGACCGTGAACACCTGGTCTGGCGTCTGCGTGAGTGAGCTCACGTGCCGAACACCTGGCTCCCCGAGATCAAGGCATGTCCAGACTTGTTCTGGGTTGTGCAGTTCTGCCATGCAGTGGACGGGTACTAGGAATGCATATTAAATCTATATTACCATTTATGGGATGCATGTACTGACTTGTATTTGGGGTTTTTCCATCACGGGGAGATCACGTGATAGTTCAAGGTCATATTGAATGATAGAAATGCATGTACTGACCTGTTCATCGGTGACCACAAACAAAAAGGGGATTCCCCTTTGGCATCGATGGTGCTGCCCTCTAGAGGCAGAGTGGGTGCATGTAAAATTTCTTCAGATATAAAATACGGAACACGGACTTTAACCTAGAATATACTCCTATCGACTCTATTCCAAAGGGCTAATATCGGTCCCCGGGCTTATCGGGGTGAGAGAGGTAGGGTGGGGGAGTGGGTGTATGTAAATTTAGGATTTGTCCCGAAAATATAAAAAGTTGAACACGGACTTTACCCTACCATAGGGGAAAACTCCTATCAACCCTATCTCAAAGGGCTAATATCGGGCCCTGGCTTATCGGGGCCTGCTGAGAGAAGTAGGGTGGGGGAGTGGGTGCATGTAAATTTAGGATTTGTCCCGAAAATATAAAAAGCGGAACACGGACTTTACCCCTACAATAGAGGAAAACCCATATCAACCTTGTCCAAAAGGGCTAATATCGGTTCCGGGCCTATCGAAGTGTGGATGCATGGGTGGGTGCATGTAAAATGCGGATTTGTCCCCGAAAATATAAAAAGCGGAACACGGACTTTACCACTACAATAGAGGAAACCCCATATCAACCTTGTCCAAAAGGGCTAATATCGGTCCCGGGCCTATCGAAGTGTGGGTGCATGGGTGGGTGCATGTAAAATGCGGATTTGTCCCCGAAAATATAAAAAGCGGAACACGGACTTTACCCCTACAATAGGGGAAAACTCCTATCAACCCTGTCCCAAAGGGCGAATATCGGTCCCTGGCTTATCGGGGTCTGCCTATCAAGTCATGGGTGGGTGCATGTAAAATGCGGATTTGTCCCCGAAAATATAAAAAGCGGAACACGGACTTTACCACTACAATAGAGGAAACCCCATATCAACCTTGTCCAAAAGGGCTAATATCGGTCCCGGGCCTATCGAAGTGTGGGTGAATGGGTGGGTGCATGTAAAATGCGGATTTGTCCCCGAAAATATAAAAAGCGGAACACGGACTTTACCCCTACAATAGGGGAAAACTCCTATCAACCCTGTCCCAAAGGGCGAATATCGGTCCCTGGCTTATCGGGGTCTGCCTATCAAGTCATGGGTGGGTGCATGTAAAATGCGGATTTGTCCCCGAAAATATAAAAAGCGGAACACGGACTTTAACTCTACAAAAGGGGCTTGTATTATACAATATACGGGAAAATGCCTGTATGGGGTATGGGGGGTGGTAATTTTTGTTTGTGAGTGGGATCCGACTGGACTAATGTATCGTCCGTTTTCATCATTTTGCGCTGGCCGTAGTATAGAAAGCAGGCATTCTGGGGATTTGTGGAGGTTTACTGAGTGATTGAGGGCCCATACCTAGTCAAATGGACCGTGTGGGGTATCAGTTTTACATCCGGGTCCTCATCTTACATTTAGGAGTAGTATAGAAAGCAACAATTTTGGGGCCCCGAGCTGCCTGCCTCATCCCCGAGCTCCGAGCTCCCGACTACTCCATCCCCGAGCTCCGAGCTCCCGTCGTAACGCCTTAACGCCCGTCGTTACGCCTTAACGCCCTAGCATAACGCCTTGACGCCATGATATACACAAATGAAAGAAAAACAACAACAACAAGGATGAGAGATGAGAAAACAACAACAACATGTTTTTTTTCTTCATATGGTTCATTCTCCCCTCCTGTACATCCTACCCACGCTGCATGGGGGAGCCGCGTTGGGTATGCTTAGAATTCAAGAAGACTCTTGTCCAATCAGAGGCCGCCATTTGGCGCTGTATCAGTCATATTCGTTCTTGCCCGTTACTGCGTTAGATGTATTCTCGGCTGCTCTTGTCCAATCAGAAGTCGCCGTTTCAGAAACTTTCATCTTTGCTCGGTGTGACCTAATCGTCGTCGGGCAGGCCTGGATATTGTTTGGGCAGCATGTCCCGAAAGAGTTGTTTGCGCATCCTGGTCGCATTTTCCCGGGCCTCAGTGGGTGGTAGCCCCATATCCTCTTCCAAGTGACGCTTGGTCTTCATGATGGACCTGTGCGTGGGGTCGCCTTTCATTTCAAGCGGTAGTAAGGTATACTGTTCATAGATCGTCATGGCTGTTTTCCTGATGCAGGGGCGCATTTGGGTGTACGCCTGTTGTAAGTTATCCTGTCCGGCGTTCTCGATCGCTGCAGCATGAGTATTGATAGCTGCTGTCACAATACGATCCCAGAAGGAAGGTTCTGCTTCACTTTCTGGTATGTAGGCTGACTATCTGAGGTCAAGCTCTCCGTATCAGTATATAGACTCTCAGCAATCTCACTTTCCTGGGATGTAGGTTGACTATCTGAGGTCAAGCTCTCCTTATCAGTAGATAGACTCTCATCAATTTCTGTATCGGCTTCTTGTGCCTCGGAGTCTTCAATCCCATGTATATTTTTCTCGTGTCGCATCATATCGTAACGTCTGGTGAACGTGCGTTGGCACTCAGAGCAAGTATAAGCCATATTGATGGCTGAACGTCGACTGTGTTTTGGCAATACACTTGCTTTCATAGACAGTAACGCCGTGAACGCTTAGCTTAACGCTTCAACGCCCTGGTGAACTAGCTCAGAAGTCCTGATTTTCATGGAATTGCCACCAATACATCGAAATGCAGTGACGCCCGTCAACGCCCGGCGTTACGCCTTAACGCCCGTCTCAACGCCCGTCAACACCCGTCGTTACGCTTTAACGCCCGTCTCAATACCTTAACGCCCTATCTTTACGCCTTAACGCCCGTCTCAGCGCCTTAACGAGCGATAAAGGGCTTTTGGAGGCCGATTAACCTTTGAACTCTGAGTGCACTTTCGATCACGTGACCGAAAGTGACCTTTGACCAGGTGACCAGAAGTGACCTTTGATCCTGCGCTGCTCGGAAGTGACGTCATCGTACGCAGGCGCACACACATATTCCACCACCACCACCACCACCACCACCGCCACCACCGGGCGTTGACGGGCGTCAACGCCCGGTGGGGGTGGTGGGAGCTCCCGTGTGGCAGAGCTCTTGGATCGGAGCTCTTGGAGCTCAAAGCCTGTGGAGCTCAGAGCTCGGAAGTGACATTTGCATATGACCTCTGTGAGGTCACTTCCGCTTCCGTTCACGTGACCGGAACTGACCTTTGACCCCTGCGCGCAATTTTTATCCGGTATTGTTAGCGCGCGCAGGGGTCAAAGGTCAGTTCCAGTCATGTGAACGGAAGCGGAAGTGACCTCACAGAGGTCATATGCAAATGTCACTTCCGAGCTCCACAGGCTTTGAGCTCCAAGAGCTCCGATCCAAGAGCTCTGCCACACGGGAGCTCCCACCACCACCACCGGGCGTTGACGCAGAGGTCATATGCAAATGTCACTTCCGAGCTCTGAGCTCCACAGGCTTTGCGCTCCAAGAGCTCCGATCCAAGAGCTCTGCCACACGGGAGCTCCCACCACCCCCACCGGGCGTTGACGCCCGTCAACGCCCGGTGGTGGCGGTGGTGGTGGTGGTGGTGGTGGTGGAATATGTGTGTGCGGCTGCGTACGATGACTTCACTTCCGAGCAGCGCAGGATCAAAGGTCACTTCTGGTCACCTGGTCAAAGGTCACTTCCGGTCACGTGACCGAAAGTGCACTCAGAGTTCAAAGGTTAATCGGCCTCCAAAAGCCCTTTATCGCTCGTTAAGGCGCTGAGACGGGCGTTAAGGCGTAAAGATAGGGCGTTAAGGTATTGAGACGGGCGTAAAAGCGTAACGACGGGTGTTGACGGGCGTTGAGACGGACGTTAAGGCGTAACGACGGGCGTTGACGGGCGTCACTGCATTTCGATGTATTGGTGGCAATTCCATGAAAATCAGGGCTTCTGAGCTAGTTCACCAGGGCGTTGAAGCGTTAAGCTAAGCGTTGACGGGCGTTACTGTCTATAAAAGCAAGTGTATTGCCAAAACACGCACAGTCGATGCTCAACCATCAATATGGCTTATACTTGCTCTGAGTGCCAACGCACGTTCACCAGACGTTACGATATGATGCGACACGAGAAAAATATACATGGGATTGAAGACTCCGAGGCACAAGAAACCGATACAGAAATTGATGAGAGTCTATCTACTGATAAGGAGAGCTTGAGCTCAGACAGTCAGCCTACATCCCAGGAAAGTGAGATTGCTGAGAGTCTATATACTGATACGGAGAGCTTGACCTCAGATAGTCAGCCTACATACCAGGAAAGTGAGGCAGAACCTTCCTTCTGGGATCGTATTGTGACAGCAGCTATCAATACTCATGCTGCAGCGATCGAGAACGCCGGACAGGATAACTTACAACAGGCGTACACCCAAATGCGCCCCTGCATCAGGAAAACAGCCATGACGATCTATGAACAGTATACCTTACTACCGCTTGAAATGAAAGGCGACCCCACGCACAGGTCCATCATGAAGACCAAGCGTCACTTGGAAGAGGATATGGGGCTACCACCCACTGAGGCCCGGGAAAATGCGATCAGGATGCGCAAACAACTCTTTCGGGACATGCTGCCCAAACAATATCCAGGCCTGCCCGACGGCGATTAGGTCACACCGAGCAAAGATGAAAGTTTCTGAAACGGCGACTTCTGATTGGACAAGAGCAGCCGAGAATACATCTAACGCAGTAACGGGCAAGAACGAATATGACTGATACAGCGCCAAATGGCGGCCTCTGATTGGACAAGAGTCTTCTTGAATTGTAAACATACCCAACGCGGCTCCCCCATGCAGCGTGGGTAGTATGTACTGGAGGGGAGAATAAACCACATGAAAAAAAAAACATGTTGTTGTTGTTCTCTCATCTCTCATCCTTGTTGTTGTTGTTTTTCTTTCATTTGTGTATATCATGGCGTCAAGGCGTTATGCTAGGGCGTTAAGGCGTAACGACGGGCGTTAAGGCGTTACGACGGGAGCTCGGAGCTCGGGGATGGAGTAGTCGGGAGCTCGGAGCTCGGGGATGAGGCAGGCAGGAGCTCGGGGGCCCCAAAATTGTTGCTTTCTATACTACTCCTAAATGTAAGACGAGGATCCGGATGTAAAACTGATACCCCACACGGTCCATTTGACCAGATATGGGCCCTCGATCACTCAACAAACCTCCACAAATCCTCAGAATGCCTGCTTTCTATACTACGGCCAGCGCAAAATGATGAAAACGGACGATACATTAGTCCAGTCGGATCCCACTCACAAACAAAAATTACCACCCGCCATACCCCATACAGGCATTTTCCCGTATATTGTGTAATACAAGCCCCTATTGTAGAGGTAAAGTCCGTGTTCCGCTTTTTATATTTTCGGGGACAAATCCGCATTTTACATGCACCCACCCATGACTTGATAGGCAGACCCCGATAAGCCAGGGACCGATATTCGCCCGTTGGGACAGGATTGATAGGAGTTTTCCCCTATTGTAGGGGTAAAGTCCGTGTTCCGCTTTTTTATATTTTCGGGGACAAATCCGCATTTTACATGCACCCACCCATGCACCCACACTTCGATAGGCCCGGGACCGATATTAGCCCTTTTGGACAAGGTTGATATGGGGTTTCCTCTATTGTAGTGGTAAAGTCCGTGTTCCGCTTTTTATATTTTCGGGACAAATCCTCATTTTACATGCACCCACCCATGACTTGATAGGCAGACCCCGATAAGCCCGGGGACCGATATTAGCCCTTTTGGACAAGGTTGATAGGGGGTTTCCTCTGTTGTAGGGATAAAGTCCGTGTTCCGCTTTTTATATTTTCGGGACAAATCCTAAATTTACATGCACCCACTCCCCCACCCTACCTCTCTCAGCAGGCCCCGATAAGCCAGGGCCCGATATTAGCCCTTTGAGATAGGGTTGATAGGAGTTTTCCCCTATTGTAGGGTAAAGTCCGTGTTCCGCTTTTTATATTTTCGGGACAAATCCTAAATTTACATACACCCACTCCCCCACCCTACCTCTCTCACCCCGATAAGCCCGGGGACCGATATTAGCCCTTTGGAATAGAGTCGATAGGATTATATTCTAGGGTAAAGTCCGTGATCCGTATTTTATATCTGAAGAAATTTAACATGCACCCACTCTGTCTCTAGAGGGCAGCACCATCGATGCCAAAGGGGAATCCCTTTTTGTTTGTGGTCACCGATGAACAGGTCAGTACATGCATTCCTATCATTTAATATGACCTTGAACTATCACGTG
Organism: Hanleya hanleyi; assembly: GCA_036873755.1. Lineage (NCBI taxonomy): Eukaryota > Metazoa > Mollusca > Polyplacophora > Lepidopleurida > Hanleyidae > Hanleya > Hanleya hanleyi. The sequence continues at coordinate 83,460 of JAVTVY010025553.1, forward strand.
ATCTCCCCGTGATGGAAAAACCCCAAATACAAGTCAGTACATGCATCCCATACATGGTAATATAGATTTAATATGCATTCCTAGTACCCGTCCTCTGCATGGCAGAACTGCACAACCCAGAACAAGTCTGGACATGCCTTGATCTCGGGGAGCCAGGTGTTCGGCACGTGAGCTCACTCACGCAGACGCCAGACCAGGTGTTCACGGTCGCTGCAACATTGTAGCGAACGTGCAACATTGTTGTAATTCGGGGAGCCAGGTGTTCGGCACGTGACAACCCCAAGCAGACGACAGCGAAATTCTGGCGGGAAAAACCCCACAGACAGGTCAGTACATGGCCTATCATGTTCCCACGGACTTCACCGAAAAGACACGGACGTACCCTTCGCACCTCACCGAAAAAACACGAAAGTGAACGACATTGTAGGGAAAACCCCCACAGACAGGTCAGTACATGTCCTATCAGGTTCACAGGTCACGCCCCATTCACCCAGACCGGAAGTGACGGCATACTGCACGTGATGGAAAACCCCCAGCCCTAACATGTCTAAACATGATCCAAGGTCAGACAAGATGAAAGGATACAGGTCAACTCAAGTGCACTCAATGACCTTTGACCTCTGTCACGTGATATGCAAATTTCTGAGGTCAAAGGTCAATGCGAGGGTTAATGCGCACTATATACTACGCCAAAGATATTGCCCCCCCCCCCGCCCTAAATCAAAAGTGGGGGTGCGGGCCCTCCTGTCCGACGCCACTGTAATTTCAACCTGACAACAGTGTTCAACCAATCAATACTTAAAAACGTTTGATTATCCCATATATAATTTAAACCACATGAAGTAAATATATGTTCGACATGGGAAATCCATTTCGAAAGCAAAACTCCCTGATCTATGAAGACGAGAAATTTTAATGATCTTTTCACTGTGAGCAGTTTGACTGACTGTTTTAAGATCAATAATTATTATTATTATTTTGGCAGAGAAGGCCTGTCACACAAACATCTCACTAGGGTACACTGCATGTGCTGTCTGCAGTTTGTCGATGACGTTATTGGGCTGTTCCATCTATATCACTTACACGTTTTAACCTGTTATTTACTCTAGCTTTTGACAATGACACATCTGTCAGTGGATATAAATCCATATGCAATATTTCGGGGGCAGGATGACCATTTAAAATACTCGTGTAATATAGCGGAAAATTGAGCAACTCCTAATAGAACTAGATACAATATAATTATGCACAGACGATCCGCATCATTGTTGGAATGTCCAAAATAAAACAGCGCCCCCTGTACGGTACTTCCGGGTGATAGGAAATAGACATTTTCACTTCTTGCGAGTTGCGTTTGTTCGAAACCATGCCTCAACATCCACCAACATTCAAAGAAAGGAGGACGGAAGGTGAGTGTCGGAGTGTATATGTACAGACTCTGTCGCCTCAACTCTGAAATTTGAAGTCGTGAAGACGTCATGAATTTCATCATATTCATAGTTGCAACAACAACAACACCATTGTAATTTGTTTGGGTGCAGTCCACAGTAGACCCCTCGTTGCTGGAAATAGACACTTATAACCCTTATATATAGCCCTTCTGTCTTTCTGAGTTGCCAAACCATCCAGAAAACCCCTATAAAAGTATATATTTTCTTCATGGGAATGCTCATACCATTAATTCAGCATATAAGCCAGTTATGCAAATTCAACCAGTTATGCAAATTCAACCTGGGATAAATTCTCAGAATTCTTCAATCGGGAACGTACTCCATATTTTCTGGAAAATCTATTGAAATGATCCAAAATACGCCATATTTCGTTCATTTTCTGGAAAAATCTTGGACAGTCGATTTCAATAAGAATTCTTTTCAGTGTTCCCCGTCTCGAGGCGAGATAAAACGGCTATTCAAAATATGGGGTCGACCAGGTCGCTTTTTGTCACATATTCCATATGTAACATAGCCCTATTTTTGAACACCTGAAAAATACCTGACGAAGGTTGACTTCGCGGCCCGACTCGCCATATCGTATCGTATCCTTCGTAAATTCCTCCTTTACATAGCACCTCCTTACGGAGTACATAATTATTATTATACAATCAAGTGGAACCACTCAACATTTTTTATAGCTCGACTATCGTGCTGTGAAGTGAACATTTATTATACAATTCTACAATTGGACGAACTACTATCCTGAAAGTACATTAATATAATTCTACAATTTGGATGAACTCATCATCCTGAAAGTGCTGTGATAGTCTAACCATGTGAGCTTCCTAAGGGTGTATGCGATGTACTACTGTGAGTGAATTTATATAGCGGTCACTGAAAGACACCCAGGTACTTTATTCCCCAAGTGCCTCCGCTGGCGAAGGTCTAGCGTAGCAACTAGTTCCACCATCAGTCCATTTTACCCTGGATTCCGAATCAGCCCAGCGCCTTGTGAATAGGCGAGTATGTATGTAAGCGGTCACTGGCGAGGCGCGAACCCACGCCAGCTGTAGCACTCCGGGTCAGAGTCAAACACGCTAACCACTCGGCCACGACACACTCACGTAACTTAATATAGCTTAACCGAGCCACCCATCTGCATATGTCATTTTGAAGGAATGGTAGTACCCAGAAGCTTGGTACTGTAAATACTGGTTACCAAAAAAGGAAGGATAATTATCATGTGGTCAGACCCGGGCGCTCTGCTGTATTAAAATTTTTGAGGGGGGACCAATAATCCGAAACTATGGACTACTTCCTATAAACTCTACAACAGCTCCATCGTCATTTCAATTTTTTGCAACTGCGCAGCGAGGTCACGAAAGGGGTAACGATTTGGTGTAAGACTCACGAAATATAATTGACAAAGGATCTGCTGCAAGTTGTATTGTCAGTCTTTTGTCCAGGATATTACCTTTTCAATGCGAGGTCTTACACCAAAGCCTTGCCACGAAAGGTCATTTGTACGAACGGCCGCATTCTGGCCAGGTTGAAAGTAGGTCATATCTCGGGAAAAGTACTTTTTCTGTGGAACTAAATTGTGTTCAGGGCAAATAAATATCTGGAGCCGTTCTTTAGCCCATCTGGCGATAGTCCATAAGATTTTTTAAGGATTTTCCGTACAGTTGCACAAACTATCAACTGATTTCCAACACTCGGCCCAACCACCTCGCTGGGGGTCTAATAATACCACAGCCACGAGTCAGATCGCCGGAAGTGACGTCATATATAGTTAAATAAATGTGTTTGCCAAACATTTAGATTACTTTTCAAGTCTGCATAATACCTCTGTTGACTTAGCGTTAAAAGGAATTATCTGGAGATTATTTTCCCTGTTTATCTGGACAGAGCATATGAAAAGTAGTTCGCTCATGTGCAAAACTGAAGGAGTTGTTCGGCCGGATTCAAACTGAACCGTCTGTACGTGGGTTTTCCCCTATACGTCATAGCAACGTAGTAAAGGTCAACTTCCGCTATTGGAACCAGGGATGATAAATGAGCCTGTGAAATGGAGCATGCACTGTGGGGAGGATGCACTTGGCCTATCTCTCCAACGTTAAAAACTCCCGATTTGGTACAAACAGCAAGTTCAGGAAAAGCTGCGCAGACGCTGCATAGTTGCAAGAAATTGGAATGGCGATAGTCTGTTTGTATGGGGTGCGGGCATTTCCCCTGCAGACTATTACCCTTCCGAACTATTTTCCTCTCTCTTATTTCCTTTTTGGACATTTCCCCTCCCTAATATAATTAAATGGCAAAACCTTCATCCAACACATTTATTTTTATCGAGCCCGTAGCTTTAGCTGCGGAAAGCTCGATATAGGTGCCACAACGATGTCCGTCAGCCGTCTGTCTATCTGTCTGTCTATCTGTCTATCCGCAGGACCAAGTAAATGTTTTGGACTTAGAAATTTTTCCCTCAGGACCAAGTAAATGTTAAAGTTTGATCCTAAGGCCTGCCCGACCGCCGAACCCTCATATTTCAGATGCTTACATCTGGCTACACATATTGAACCCATCCACTACCCTCGGGGAGCATGTCCCCACCCCTGGGACCCCAGGACCAAGTAAATGTTAAAGTTTTGGACTTAAAAAATTCCTGTCCACAGCTTCTCGCCCTCACCTATGTCTCCTAAACTAAGGCCAGCCCGACCCCCCGAACTCTCATCTATTCCAAATGCTTACATCGGGCTACACATATTAAACCCATCCACTACCCTCGGGGAGCATGTCCCCACCCGTGGGACCCCAGGACCAAGTAAATGTTAAAGTTAAGAAAATTCATGACACAGTTTCTCGGCCTCACCTATGTCTCCTAAACTAAGGCCAGCCCGACCCCCTGAACTCTCATCTATTCCAAATGCTTACATCGGGCTACACATATTGAACCCATCCATTACCCTCGGGGAGCATGTCCCCACCCCTGGGACCCCAGGACCAAGTAAATGTTAAAGTTTTGAACTTAAAAAATTTCTGTCCACAGCTTCTCGGCCTCACCTATGTCTCCTAAACTACCCCCCGAACTCCCATCTATTCCTAATGCTTACATCGGGCTACATATATTGAACCCATCCACTACCCTCGGGGAGCATATCCCCATCCCTGGGGCACCGAGCCCCACCCCATATCTCCTACAGTAAGCTTTGCCCGAACCCATACACTCATAGTTTGGGAGCTCAGATCATCCTGTACACTTATTCAACCCATCCACTAACCCCGGGAGCATGTCCCCACCCCTGGGGCACTGAGCCCCACCCTACGTCTTCTAAACTAAGCATTGCCCGACCCCATACCATCATATTTTCCCACAGCTTACATGATCCTACACTTATTCAACCCATGCGCTACCCATGGAAGCATGTCCCCACCCTCGGGGCACTGTGCCCCACCATCCATCACCTAAACTAAGCTTCACCCGATGCCATATCCTCATATTTTCCTGAAGCTTACATCAGGCTACACGTATTCAATGCATTGCCCCACTCGATACCCTCATATTTCAATTTCTAATTTTATATCTCTTATATGTGATACTAACCTGTTATTAAGCATGAGGCGGCGGCATTCAGCAGTGCCGTCGTAAAAACTGCCGTAAACTAGCTGGGCGACGGCAAATTTCTGCCGTGGCATAAATATATTTAATGAGATAATGAAGTCGGCACGTGTGCAATGGAAGCAAAAAAAATGTTCTTGATCTCTGTAAATCCGCTCTCAAAACTAATGATGACTTCCAGCTTAGACCATGTGTGCGTGGCATGAATGACCTTGTCCAAATTCAGGGCACAACCAATCATAGTACGTTTTATGCTCCAATTCATTCACAACGTGAACTATGATTGGCTGCATACTGAAGCCGTAACTTAGTGACAGATAATTTGTAAGACTGTTCACAATGCTGATTCAAGTCCTGGAAATCATCGCGCGCAAGTAACAAACACCAAACGTAAATGTGAATAAAGTGGTTTTATTCAGAAATTAAGTACAACTGATTGTCGTTAGTATCAATAATAATATAGATTTAAGAGTTTCAAACCGATCTGGGTTTGCTAAGGATATTACTGGTCGCACTCTTCCTCGTGTATGAATATAAAACGTTCATCCAGCGCACGCTGCCCAGCGCACATGTTCGTCCTGGCATGCGATGGTCGAAATATGAATTTTGTATATATTACATTTGTTTCTCGTTATGGGAGTTAAAAAAAACTGTCGACAGTTGGCAACTTACCTGTATTGGGTATGAACTGAACTCTGATGGTGATGTTGACAAAACTGTTTTACAAACTTTGCCGTGAGGTGTATGGTCAAACAGAAATGCTTGATAATGGTGCAACAACAACAACGGAAACTCGTTTCTTCTCACATCAGCGTCTTCGTGGGAGCGTTGCTACACAAATGGATACTTCAGTCTACTCTCTTCTAGCGTGTGTCTAATCACGCTTTTTAGTCAAAAGTTATGTTATAATTATTTGGTTAAATTTAATAGCAAGTTCATGAAGTTCTGATTTGAGATGTTTGTCAGATTTGTGTTGTGGTTTATTGGTTCATGGTTCCCGGATTTCAAAATCGTGATCTGACATTGACTTCTGATCATATTGCTATTAAATGCTTTATACGGCATGACAGACTGATTCAAACAGAGATACATTGAATAAAAAGTTTATTAGCTATATACTGTGCTGACTTCAAATACTAACTCAACATTCATGTTAATTGTTCATTCAAAAAAATGCCATCGCAGTGCCGTGGCAAACCATTTCTGCGACGGCATTTTTGTGCCGTGGCAAAATTTTGCGAATTTCAAGGGCTGCAGTGTACATTGTATATACCTGTAGGCATACATACCAAATCACCTGCAGTACATTCCTTTATAGTATTTACTAATAGTTTGTTGACATTATTTTATTTCAGAAGTACAATATCAAAATAACCGGCGGGGGAATCCCGCAGTACCGAACCCATGTTAGTTTTTAATTTCGTGTCGCCTTAAATGAACGACGCCATTTCCTTAAATTTTGCTATCAAAAATTCTGGTTGACCCTAAAGCTTTTGCACAACCATATCTGTGTCCACACATTTAACTTAATATATTAATTAAAACTGAGTTTGAATCAGTTTGTGATGTCTCAGTCTTTACCAGTGCACATTATTATGGAGCATTACAGTATGATTGAACACAGTTGTCATTGTTCATTCTTTTATTTGCATACAAATGTGAGGATTTACCACAGTGCTGGTGTCCTATTGCATACTGTAAATGATAGATTTACTCCTACTATTGCATTGTTATTAGCTTTGTTTGTTCACATATCATCACACAAAGTTACACCAAGAACATGCTCCAAATTGCACACCTATTCTTCCTAACTATACATGTACATGTATTTATCAGATCTATGCAATGGGATGTGTAAGCTTACTTTAAAAAAAAAATGTAATCTTTATTGGAAGTTATATAATATAGTTCCTCCTTCAATCCAACCTCAACATCACTAATATAGAAATCATATTTCTTAATAAATGTATTGTTATTTTAAATGATGTGCATTGCCAATGATGTGCAACCTCAAATGATGTGCCACCCTGAAGGGCTCGATCTTTTTGCCAAGCTGCATGTTTATTTGTTTGCCCGAAGGGTATTGTCGTCATGATGTACGTCCATACGCTTGTCTCTGAATCCTCATTACCACCAGATCTCAAGAATGACTATGCCTAGGAATACCAAACTTACATCACACATGCATATGGTCACAGAGTAGAAACTAGTCTATTGAAATCAGCGATATTGACCCATATTTTCCTAGGTCACAAGGTCAAACTGCATCCTCGCGATCCATTGTAGCAATCGATCCTATACTGGCTTGGTTAGTTACGGTACCCTTAGCAATATAAAATAGCTCAATAGGTTTCCTCTGAATCAAACCAATCAGTAAGCGCGCTAAGCCAGCTCATTACGCCAGCTCATTACGCCAATTCCCTTCGAGGTTTGAGATGTGAATTTCATCGCTGGTCAAAGTACTTGGTGTCGGACAGAAATCAATATCGGGAGTCAAAGCATAAATCGCAGGCATGGGATACGGACATGCCAATTCAAAACAACCACGACAGTCTAAAATTCAATAAAAAATTTTAAGGGGTGTGATATCACACTCCTCCAGGTTGTAAACATAGGGAGGCTACGAGTGCTGTTTTTCACACTCCTGAGCTCATGTTTAGGAGTGTGATGGTGTGGGAGTGTGATTACACTACTCAAAAATGAATGGCTGAACTTTGTTACCACCCCAGGACCACCAAACTTATTTCACATTTTTGTATATTGTCCTGAAGCAGAAGCCTATCAAAAATCAGTGAGATTGAACTATTTTTTCTGGGTCATTGTGTGAACTTTGTTAATTCATCTCTGACTGCTTATTACCATCATATTTCAAGAAGGGTAAGGGATAAGGGTTGGGCAATACTGAACTTACACTTCACACACATCAGCCAAAATTTTCCTTGAGGTATTGTCATCATGTTTACATATCATGATATTCATCCATCTTTGTTTTCTCACTACCATCATATCTCAAGAATGAATGTGCCTAGATACAACAAACTTACATCACACATGCATGTGGTCACAACACAGAAGTCCGAATTATGTCAAATTGTCACAATTCAATTATCTGAGAAATGAGTTCCTGGAAGCACCAACTGGCATAACTGGAGTACGGGAATGTGGTGTCTGCACCTTAAAGTTATGGATCTTCCAAGCCTTTATCACCGCCTGACCAGAGGTGATCGCCTGACCAGAGGTGATCTCATTGACACATACAAATACTTACACAACATCTACACAATGGACATGCAGCCATTTGAACTAGACACTAATACAAGAACCAGAGGGAAGAGTTCTAAATTATTGAAAATCCATGCAGTTGAACTTGTCAGGAGGAACTTTTTAATGCATCAAATCTGCAACATGTGGAACTCCTTAACAGAGTCTGCTTTCGGCTTCATCTGTAAATGCGTTCAAGTCGAAGGTGAAGCAGGACAAATATATGATTGACTACAGGTTCTGTGTGACCAGTGCACGACATGTTTGCATCAAGTGCAGAAGACAGGACAATCGACCTTCAATAGGTCATTAGGCCTATGAGGTAGAAAAGGATATGTATGTATGCATGTACAAGTCATGCATGTGTGGTCATAGAGCAAGTATATCGCAAAGAGAGATTGACCTATTTTTGGGGGTCACTGGGTCAAAGTTTTTCCTATTTTTATTATACGCCCGCCAAAAGGCGGACGTATTATGTGATGGCGGTTTCCGTCCGTGTGTCCGTCTGTCCGTCCCTCGTGTCCGGTCTATATCTGAGACAGTTTCGTATCTACAGTTCTAATTTTTGGTGAGTGAATACCCTACGGGGAGACGATGTGTCGCGTACCAAGATGAAGGTCAAGGTCAGAGGTCAAAGGTCACTGGCCTAAAAAACAGGAAATCACTGAAGTGTTCATGTCCGGTCTATATCTGTGAACGTTTTCTATCCACAGTTACAATTTTTTGTGAGTGGATGCCCTAGGGGGGAACGATGTGATGCATACCAAATGTAGGTTGAGGTCGGAGGTCAAAGGTCAGTGTGACCGAAAAATCAGGAAATCATTAAAAATTCCAAAAAAATTGTGAGTGGATTCAATAGGGGGAAATGAAGTGTTGCATACCAAAATATAGGTCAAGGTCGAAGGTCAAAGGTCACCGTGACCCAAAAATTAGGAAATTATTAAAAATAACATTTCTTTGTTTCAGTGGATACATTAGGTGGACACAATGTGTCACGTATCAAAATGTAGGTCAAGGTCAAAGGTCAAGGTCACTGTGACCCCACAATCATGAAATTGTTAAAAATCATGATTTTTTTAGCCCATTCAGAAATTATGGGTTGCCGTTTTGTCATGTACCAAAATTTAGATCAAGGTCAATAGTCAAGATCACTGTGACACCAGAATCAAGGTCAAAGGTCAGTGTGACCTAAAAATCAGGAAATCATTAAAAATTACTAATTTGTGGTGTTTTTGGTGAGTAGATACATTAGGGGGACACGCTGGGTCCCATACCAAAATGTAGGTCACGGTCAAGGTCACTGTGACCCTAAAATTGTGAAATTGTTAAAAATTATGATGTTTTGTGTCCATTGAGAAATTACGGGGAGATGGTTTGTCATGTACCAGAATTTAGGTCAAGGACAGTGACTCCAGAATCAAGAAATCTTGAAAATTACTTTTTTTTGGTGTCCGTAGATACATTAGGGGGACATGATGTGTCATGTACCAAAATGTAGGTCAAGGTCACTGTGATCCCCACTGTGACTGTGATTTTTTTGTGTCCATTGATACATTGACGGAAGACGATGTCGTGTACCAAAATTTAGGTCAACGGTCAAGGTCACTGTGACCCCAAAATCAGGGAATCATTGTCACATTTTCATATGCCTGTCGAAGACGAGGTCATGTAATGCGATGTTGCGTTCTGTCCATTTATCCATTAACATTTGTTGTCCATGCAATATATCTAGTTTCAAGGTATGAAATGGTATCAAATATCTTTACTCGCATGGTGAAGAGGAGCCATACATCAATTTGTCAAAGGTCAAGGTCACAGTCCCCCAAAACTGAATCAAGTTTAGCCAACTATGTGTTAGGTAAGGTTGGAATATTCAGAGTTTCCTCCCCTACATGTATATGGCATTTGTCCTGTGGAGTTGTCTCCCTTGTTTGAAACAGCGACGTTTAGTCAAACTGTTGTGAAATAAAAAACATACATTTACTAATTTAACGGAGAGAGGGGTCCTTTATGAACTTTATACCCGTTTATCAACTCAAGAACAAAGGTTTACTTCATCACTTTCTTCTTCATGAAAAATTCTCTTGTCTGAAAGAAATCCATTTGCAGGAAAACTACTATTTTCTTGTGTTTGACTATTGTTGATTTCATTGTGGGATATGTGAGCTCTCGGTTCTTGCTCCAAGGTCACCCAGTTTCAGGCCTCAATTTAAGGAGTCCTGATGGTAACCTCTCAAAAGGTTACCATGAATTCTACACTGGTAACCTGCATAATTATTAACCTAATGTCATATTATTAGTCAAAATTATGGGGACCTGAAAATAGGTTACCATTATTTTTCATATGGCAACCTCCAGGCAACCTGAAAACAGGTTACCACCTAGACTGGATGAGTCTCTATTTCATATGTACTATTTAATAATAATAAAATGATCTTTAATAAATATGTACGTTTGATAAATAAATAAATAGAATGAAAAAAAAAAATGAAAAAATGATTTTTAAAATAGAGACTGGACGATTTGATGGGTTTCGTCGTGTAAAGATTCCATCAGGAGGCATGGTTAGTCTGGACGATTGACATGTTTTTACCTTCGGTCGCAACATTTGTATCAATTTCATTCTAACACCATATTGTGACGTCTCGGCAGTAACGTCATTCCCATTGCTGAGGTCATGGTAGTAACGTCATTCTCATTGTTGACGTCACATGAACGCATTGCTTCCAGCGTGCGTATATGAACGAACCAATCAAATCCTTTGAGTTGGGGGCGGGGTCAGAATACGGAGTTTTCATTGGTGACAAAAAATGCACAGTATATTGTGCATTTTTTCTTGCAAAGTTAGCTCCCTTGTGATGTTCCGTCCAGTCCCTGTTTCAAGCATTTCTTAATAGGCAGAGTTACTTCCTCTTGTTTCCCGTTTAAAATACATTATGAAACAGGGCCTGGATCCAGTCTAGTTACCACCTTAAATTGAGGCCTGCAGTTTCCAAAAGTTAAGCTCATTTTATTTTATCATTCAATTTTAGATGTGATATATGTTACATTCTCAGAAGCACAAAATTGTAGACCTTACTCTGGATTGCTAGCTACCAATTGGAATCAAGGCTATTAAACAACCTTCAAATTTGGACCAATGTAATTCCAGATATACGGGCGTATATTGGAGCCCCTTGGGCTCTTGTTACCTATTGGTGTTTAACTACTGTAACTCAAGAATGATTATGCCTAGGCTAAACTGACCTTACACTGGACACATACTTAGGCTTCAGTCAAAATTGGCATTGCAGTATTGTCATCATGTTTACAGTAAAAATATGTCCACGCATGTCAATCATTACCTCCATGTCTCAAGGATATACAGGAGTACCAACTAGGCATGTGATCACTACTAGGTTAAACTGTCAATTTTGTCACCAATTGCAACAAGAGAAACTGTCAATTGTGTCACCAAATGCTTGTTGCCATCAACTGCTTGTTCTTCAAGAAGGACTCTATTTCAATAGTCAAGGCCGAGGGGTTCTCGGTGCTTTGCATGGTTCATGTGTACTTCTATATGCACTGATTATGGACGTATTTACATCATTTTTATACGCCCGCTAAAAGGCGGACGTATTATGTGATGGCGGTTTCCGTCCGTCTGTCTGTCCGTCCGTCCGTCCCTCGTGTCCGGTCTATATCTGGGACAGTTTTCTGTCTACAGTTCTAATTTTTGGTGAGTGGATACCCTACGGGGAGACCATGTGTCGCGTACCAAAATGAAGGTCGAGGTCAAAGGTCACTGGCCTAAGAACAGGAAATCAAATCAAGTGTTCGTGTCTGGTCTATATCTGTGAACGTTTTCTATCCACAGTTACAATTTTTCGTGAGTGGATACGCTAGGTGGAGACGATGTGTCGCGTACCAAAATTGAGGTCAGAGGTCAAAGGTCACTGTTGCCTAAAATCAGGAAATCATTGATCATTGACAGTTTTCTATCTAGTTCTAATTTTTGGTGAGTGGATGCCATAGAGGGGAACGATGTCTTCCATACTAAATGTAGGTCGAGGTCAGAGGTCAAAGGTCAGTGTGACAGAAAAGTCAGGAAATCATTAAAAATTTCTAATTTTTTGTGAGTGGATTCAATAGGGGAAATGAAGTGTCACATTCAAAAAAAATAGGTCAAAGGTCACTGTCACCCCAAAATCAGGAAATTATTAAAAATAACATTTTTTTGTGTCGGTAGATACATTAGGGGGACACGATGTGTTGCCTACCAAAATGTAGGTCAAGGTCAAAGTTTAAGGTCACTGTGACCTCAAAATTGTGAAATTGTTAATAATCATGATTTTTTGAGTCCATTGAGAAATTACGGGGAGCTGTTTCGTCATGTACCGAAATTTAGATCCAGGTCAGTAGTCAAGGTCATTGTGACCCCAGAATCAAGGTCAAAGATCAGTGTGACCCAAAAATCAGGAAAATCATTAAAAATTTCAAAAAAATTGTAAGTGGATTCAATAGGGCAAATTGAAGTGTCGCATACCAAAAATTAGGTCAAGGTCAAACATCACTGTGACCCCAAAATCAGGAAATTATTAATAATAACATGTGTTATTTGCGCTGAAAACTTACCTCACTTCCACTCTTTGCATTTCTTGTTCTACATGAAATCATCTAGTAAGAATTTGAATGACACAGTTCTCTCCCCTGCTAGTCACCTGACTGCTCACTTACCCATAATTCCTCCTTCTTGTTCCTACTGCTTCGTGGGTCAGGAAGTAAAATTGTCATCTCCGTGAAATTACCTATTTCTAGCGAAATCACTTGCAGTTGGATTACCTCAGACGTCTGATAATTCTTCAAGAAGTCCTTTGGGAAGTATTCTATAAGTTATCAACGAAATTATGGCTCATAATATGTCTCAAATGTCATGCATGTCTTGTGGTGGTGACAAGCCTGTCTATGACCTTCACTCCACGTGTCCTCCATGCCGCCAGGGAAGAGTATGTACATGGGACACGGCCTGTGAAGAATGTATTGTGTGGGCGCCCGGCATATTCCAAGTGTATCTGGCCGGGTCACTGGCAGCTAATGAGGAAAATAATGTCGTTATGTCTACCAATCTCGCCAATGAGACGTACCAGCGTGGTCGAGGAGACTAGGGGGTTTGTAAGTTCGCCAGCTAGGTCTACTCTAGTCAGCCTGTTGAACGTAAATAAAGATAAACAAACGCCCCCTCCCGCTCACGATTCTTCCATTTCAGACCAGGCGAAGGGTCAATCAGGTAAGAAACCGACCCGGGTTGTACAAGTGGAAGGGACAATCGAAGATTTGAAATCCGGCACTACGACGACTGTGGAGGTCGAGCTTCCGATCGAGCGGACACCTGGATACGACGATGAAGGGAAATCGGTGCCAGGCTTAGCGTGGGAAAGCCAGTCGATTCCGATCTCTCGATCGGAGTCGACTTATGATTATGAAAACTTGGGCAATACGAGTGAGGCGCCTAACGTTAAATTTTCATTTGGTTCCGGGATTGGGAGAGTGCCTTCCTCAACGCTGTTGAGGCCTGGATTTTCCGGTCGTTCTGTAACATCAACTAACACTGGAACGACTGGTTTGTCTGAACTCTCTCAATCTGCTTCCGGTTTCTCTGGTGGCCTTCCTCGTCCCCCTGCCGAGACGTCTGTCACTTCGAGCCTTCTGGGCCACCAGAGATTGAGGTTCCCACAACAACGGCAGTATGGTATGTATGCAGGTACCTATGATATGCCAAATTTTGTACCTGCCTCTGAGACGCGGTATAGAGACCCCTCTCAAGTAGGTCAAATTATGCGGCATCCGGTTGCTAGTTTGACTTCGCCCTTGCGTGGCTTAGCTCAAATTTCTGCTTCCGGTGGTATTCGAGGTACGGGACCGGCTATGCTACGTATGATGCGTCCTCCTATACGTGCTTCCGGTTTACGACCTCGAATGCCAGTTCACCGACCATTACAGTGGCCGTGCTCACGGTCATATGTAAGGTCCCCGAGTGTGAACACACCCCGTCAGGCCCAGCTTCCGGTGCACTCTCAAGTGACGGATCCTATGTTGGCTGCCATTCTGCGCGGAATGGAACAGCAACGCGAGGAGATGAAGGAACTGAGAGAGATGATGACCAGTCAAATAAGGAGCGGTATGCCACCGCGTCCGGTTTTGGCTGAACAGTCTAGGCAACCGGAAGCAAGATTGTCGGGGACTATCCCTTCCATTACTCCTCGTTGGCAGGAAGCCCCGGAAGCTATGGAAGTGGATAGGGACCAGTACGGTAGCTCGGAATTGAATGAACCTACCAATGCTGATCCAGATACTAGGAAATATTATGATTTAATTTCCGGTATCTATGACTTGATTCCTGATATGCAGCTTCCGGTCCCACATGCGGGGGATATTGAAACTGAATCAGGAGAGTCAAATCGGGTTACGAGGTCGGTTTCCACGCTTCCGGCCTCAACTGCTATACATTCTATTTGCCACTTGTTCCATAGAACATTAGCAGAACCCGCTACGCAGGAGGAACGTGCAGTCAGGCTGAGACCTAGAGCACGCTTCCGCCCTGCAGGATCTTCTGGTCCGTTCCCAGTACAGAAGCCAAACATACGATCATATGGCATACATGATTCACCGTTTAGCTTCCGGCCTGCAGAGGTGAACGGCGATTTTCAGTATTTGTGCCCTTCAAATACTAAAGTGCCTAGTAATCCGGATGTTCCGTTTACGAACAAACAGGCCTCCGTACTAGAGGAAACTGCCCGACAAGGAGTGGCGATCACGAATCACCTGGACTGGTTTCTTAAAGCCATTAAGGATGGTTTGTTTTCGCTGTCGGGCGCGGACAGTCAAGGGCAGTTACAAGAGGGAATTAACCTCGTTCTTGACTACCAGAAGATTGCTTCCGGTGCAGTAGAAGATTTACTGGTTCACAATGCCTACCTATCTTCTATGCTGGTGTATTTAAGGAGGAGGGCCTTCATTCCTTTAATGCACGATTACACACTGGAAGCAGTAAATAGGAGTCTACTAGAAACTTCTACGGCTCCTTCTTTACTGTTTGGTGATGCTGTTGCCGAAGTCCGACCTGAAATGGATCGTATTGAACATGACAGGTCAGTGGCTTCCGGTGCTTCGTCCAAGAGACCTATGGCTTCCGGGTCGGGTCCCAAGGCGAAGAAGGCTAAGAAGAACCCGCCTAGTTCCAAGGCTACTAAGGGTGCTTCCGGCCAACAGCAGAGCCAAGCGCCTGCTTCTTTAGAGCCAAGGTTATCGAGCTTTGGCCATAAGAAGCAGGGTAAGGGGAAATCCAAGCAGTCAAAGAAGAATACCTGATGTTTCGGGCCATACCGGGTGGCTTCCGGTATGGCGGAAACACCGAGACATAATGTTTCCAGTTCCGCCACAACTAGACCTTCCGGTAGGGGGAAGGCTGCAGTTGTTTTGGAGGAACTGGATAAGGATCGGGGCGGAAGCGTGGGTCATTCGAACTATCAGATACGGCTATCGCCTATCGTTCGACATGCTTCCTCCCTTGACTGCATCTCCCCTTCCGTCTCGTATTCCATTACGAACGGGTCATCTATCAGCGATACAGTCCTCTGTGGACAAGCTGATAGAGAAGGCTTCAGTATTAGAGCTTCCGGTTTGGGATACAACACCCGGGTTCTATTCGCCGGTCTTTCTGGTCCCCAAGAAAGACACGTCCGAGATGTGCATGGTTATCAACCTCAAGCGCCTCAACAAGGACTACCTCACTCCACCGCCACACTTCCGCATGGAGTCCTTCCGGTCTATCCGGACGGTACTCAAGCAAGGGGAATGGCTGACTTCTCTGGATTTAAGGGATGCATACCTTCATATCCCGATACATCCGGAGGACAGGAAGTACTTGAGATTCATGGTCGGCAAACGACGCTTCCAAATTCAAGTGCTTCCGTTCGGCCTATCCACTTCCCCTTGGGTGTTCACACGAGTGTTTACACCAGTGGCACAATTCCTGCACAGTCTAGGTATAAAGTACCACTTTTATATCGACGACTCCCTGCTAAGGAATGCCTGCAAAGAGCAGTTAATCCTAGACACGCAGTTTGTCTTAAGGACGTTGACTTCTCTGGGATACATCCCACACGAAGAGAAGTCAGAACTGACTCCGTCGCAAAGGCGCAAATTTCTGGGGGTGGAATACGATACGCTTTTAGCTCTCGCCAAACCCCCAGAAGATCGTTGGCAAAAGATAACAACGAAGATACCTCAAATCCTCAAGTTATCTCAAGCCAGGGCTTTACACTTTGCTGCGATAATCGGCCTCTTGACGTCAACACAGGACGTAACACCAAGAGGGGTTGCAGCTTCGTCCCTTAATGATTTACTTCAATCATCAATGGGTCGAAAGGCAGTTGAACCCGTGGATACCTGTCACGCCTCTTGTCAAACAATGCCTCCAATGGTGGCTGGATCCACTCAACGTTATGCCAGGTGTGTCCCTACTTCCGTTTCGTCCGTCACATCACCTGTTCACGGACGCATGTATGGAAGGATGGGGAGCCCACCTCGAGTCCAGGTCGATATCCGGGTTATGGACAATCGAGGAACGCTCGTACCATATCAACGTGTTGGAGTTTATGGCAGTGACACATGCCATCCGCACGTGGGTGAGCGTATTGACCGACAAGAACCTGCTAGTTGCGACGGACAACACATCAGTTGTGTCCTACATCAACAAGCAGGGGGGGGACGAGATCTCCGCAATTACAAAGCCAAGAGGAAATCTTTTTCGGTCTGTGTTGGGACAACAACATATCAGTGTTGGCCAGGCACATCCCGGGAATTCTGAATGTCTTAGCGGATTCGCTTTCACGACGGAATCAGATAATTCCCACAGAGTGGCAACTTCAACCAGCCATACTAAAACAAATAGCTCATGTCTGGGAGATGCCACACATAGATCTGTTCGCCACTCGGCACAACAATCTATTGCCCCTGTTCATGTCGCCGGTTCCGGATCCGTCGGCATATGCAGTGGACGCCCTATCGCAGGACTGGTCAAGGATGGTAGCATATGCGTTCCCTCCTCCAGCTATCCTAGCGAAGGTACTCCGGAAGATCCACGAACACACTTGTGTCGTTTATCTGATTGTTCCGTGGTGGCCAGCAAGGCCGTGGTTCCCGGACTTACTGGATCTTCTGGTAGATGTACCAAGACAGCTTCCGGTGTGGCACAATCTACTGCGCCAACCCGGAACGTCGATATTCCACAGCCAGCCAGGACTGTTCCACTACCACGTGTGCAAGTGCTCAAGAGACACTTCGCTCAGGCGGGATTTTCAACGGAAGTTGGGCGCCGAATCGATTCGACCGTCCTCTTCCGCTGTATACGATTCAAAGTGGGCAATCTTAGATCTTTGGTGTGGAGAGAGGGATATAAATCCATCCAGCGCCTCTATCCCTGAAGTAGCAGAGTTCCTATTGTACCTGTTCCGGGATAGGGGGCTAGTACCCGCTACGGTCGAAGGGTATAGGGCAGCCATTGCTCAGCCTATTCTTCTGGGTACTGGGATTAATCCCTCGACTGATCCAAATTTATCTGCACTAATCAAGTCATACAAGATATCTGGTCAGTCGGTTGTTCCGAAATTGCCAAAGTGGGACTTAGCCTTAGTACTTCGGCAATTAGGGAAGCCACCATTCGAGCCAATAGAGGCTATTGATCTCAAATTGTTATCATACAAAACTTCGTTTTTGTTGGCTCTTGCCTCGGCAGCTCGTGTGTCGGAGTTGCATGCGCTCGATAGAAGGAACGTCAGACACTCTAGGGACTGGAGCAATGTAGTTCTCACAACGGTTCCTGAGTTTGTGGCCAAGAATCAAGCCCTCTACGATTCCATATCTCGAGAGTTCACAATTCCAGCCTTATCTGATTTCCTTTCGTCCGGTCTTGAATCAGACATGTTGATGTGTCTGGTTCGTGCACTTGCGTGTTACCTGAATCGTACAGAGGAGATCAGAGCGGGTAGGAGGCGTTTGTTTATCCCTTTTGATCCCAAAGCCAAACAAGAAATAAGCAAAAATACTATCTCAAGTTGGCTCAAAAATACGATTCGGCTAGCGTACTCCACGGCTACGGATAGACAAGCCGCGCTTGTAAACGTTTCGGGTCACGAGATTAGGGCACTAGCGGCATCCTGGCCTCTGTGGACTAACAGATCAGTGACCGACATTATGAGGGCGTGCTACTGGAGGTCAAACACGACATTTGCCTCTTTCTACCTCCGGGACATGACGTTAGCATGTAACGACCTCTATTCCATCGGCCCACTTGTGACTGCACAGCGGGTGTCTGTGGGACCGAGGCCAGCAAGATAGCAAGATAAAGTCCGGGCGTACAGTTTTAACCCTGCTTGCTGGTGAGTGCATTTTCCTCTCGATCCCTTTCGGAAAAAAAGGGGGGGGGGGGCGTATATGCGACTCGTCCTTGAAGTCAGAGTAGCGACAGAGGTTCCCTGTGTACCATAGGCATACAGGTTACGGCTGTTGTATGATCTCATGGATCCTCTTTGAGGTAGAAGATCGGTGATTTCTACTCTGTACTAGTCATCTTGTTCACGGCATTTATCACTTACCTCGGATTGTATCAGTTTGCCCGCCAACCTTTCTGTGGCATTCTATGCAAAGAGTGGAAGTGAGGTAAGTTTTCAGCGCAAATAACCAAAAAAATTCACAGGTAAATTTTCTGTTATTAAGCTAAAACTTACCTCACTTCCAGTGATGCCCACCCACCTCCCCTCTGTGATACATCCTAACCATGTATCGCAGTGGAAACAAGGAGGAATTATGGGTAAGTGAGCAGTCAGGTGACTAGCAGGGGAGAGAACTGTGTCATTCAAATTCTTACTAGATGATTTCATGTAGAACAAGAAATGCAAAGAGTGGAAGTGAGGTAAGTTTTAGCTTAATAACAGAAAATTTACCTGTGAATTTTTTTTTTTTGGTGTCAGTAGATACATTAGGGGGACACGATGTGTCACCTCCAAAAATGTAGGTCAAGTGACCTGGTCAAAGGTCAAGGTCACTGTGACCCCGAAATTGTTAAAAATCATGATTTTTTGTGTCCATTGAGAAATTAAGGGGAGACGATTTTTCATCTACCAAAATTTAGGTCAGTGGTCAAGGTCACGGACTCCAGAATCAAGAAATCTTTGAAAATTACTTTTTTTTATGTCAGTAGATACATAAGGGGGACATGATGTAGCACATACCAAAATGTAGATCAAAGCCGAACGTCGAGGTCACCTACCCCCAAAATCATGAAATTCATACAAATCATTATTTGTTTTTGGTGTCCATTGATACATTGAGGGAAGACAATGTGTATGGTACCAAAATTGTGGTCAAGGTCAAAGGTCAAGGTCACTGATCCCAAAATCAGGAAATCATTAAAAAAATATTTTTTTTCTGCCAGTAGAGGGACATGTGTTACATACCAAAATGTGGGTCAAAGTTGAAGGTCACTGTGATCCCAAAATCATTAAAAGTCACAGAAGACGAAGTCTTGCAATGCGATGTTGCGTTCTGTCCATTCATCCATTAACATTACATTCTCAGAAGCACAAAATTGTAGGCTAGCTACCAATTGGAATCAAGGCTATTAAACAACCTTTGAAATTTGGACCAATGTAGTTCTAGTTCAATCTTGAACGTCGCTCGACTGAGCTTAATCCGTTCAACTCAGCGTATCACGTAGCAATGGAGCAGATTCCCCACAGATTCTATGGGGACGCTGTACACTCAATTTTCGTCCGGCATTTATCTCTGCTGTGGCTAGATAAACATCTTACAAATATTCTACGACATTAACTTCAGAAAATCTTTGCGAAATAAAGACAAATCTTACCTTAGACGACCAACATCGGTGAAATCCAAACGACGGTAGACTGCGCATGCAAAAAAACGTTCCAAATTTACGCGCGGTTACATGTTTTCAAAAAGTGGTATCGTGCACGGAAACGGACCAAATTGAATCCGCCCAAAAGAATTAGATTCCAGCGGACAAGAAACTGCGATGGAAATACAGATAGAAATATATATATAATTTCTCTTCCCACTCTCTCACCAAAATAAGAAGTGGTGTTAATGAGCAAACGCTGCATTGACAGATTTAACAATATTATATCATTTGAACATTTATTCACATACATGTACTGAACACAGCTATTCCCATATATTAAGGAGGGCAATATTCTGGAATCCAAGCAAGTGATATTTTATGTGATCTCAATTCGTAGAATTTGCTTTTATTTCCATCGCGGTTTGTTGTCCGCTGGAATACATTCTTTTGGGCGGATTCAATTCAGTCCGTTTCAGGGCTTCGTGTTTAGCACGAGTGATAGCTCACCTGCACGCAAACACTTGAGTAAATTCATGTCACGAGAGTGATTTTTAGCTCACGTAAACTGTCACATTTTATATTGTATTATATTGCAATCACTCGCCTGACAAAAATGTAATGCCCTCTCCTAATTATTTTGACGCGAGCTATTTTTAGCTCGCGCACTAATTCTAAACACGAAGCCCTGCCGTTTCCGTGCACGATACCACTTTTTGAAAACATGTAACCGCTCGTAAATTTGGAACGTTTTTTGCACGCGCAGTCTACCGTCGTTTGGATTTCACTGATGTTGGTCGTCTAAGGTAAGATTTGTCTTTATTTCACAAAGATTTTCTGAAATTAATGTCGTAGAATATTTGTAAGATGTTTATCTAGCCACAGCAGAGATAAATGCCGGACGAACTTCGAGAAAATCCAGTGTACAGCGCCCCCCATAGAATCTGTGGGGAATCTGCTCCATTGCTACGTGATACACTGAGTTGAACGGAGTAAGCCCAGTCGAGCGACGTTCATGATTGAACTAATGTAATTCCAGATACGCAGGCATATATTGAAGCCCCTTGGGCTCTTGTTCTATCTGAGTTCGAAAATATTTTACTATTCAGACTGAAATTTCCCATCAGAAATATGCTACTCGCTAACAACATGATATGGCATAAACATCACTCTCCCATGTTTGTAAAATTTGGGAGAACTATTGATCACTCTCCTCGATTTGTATTCTGGGACCCGAAGCGATCATTGTACATGTATTGCGGGAGTGATTCACAATTGTCAGAATTACTCTCCAACACAATTCTATTCTCCAAGAGAGTGATCAATAACTCTTAGATGAGTGATGGAAGGGAGGTGATCACTTTCCTTAAAAACGACAGAATGCATACATGTGCAAATTGTCAAAATAAGCAAATTTACGATTTGGTGACAACAAAGTAATCCGTGAGAGACGTCAGGGTGAAGATAATCAATGTTTCAGTGTACTTCAGTTAGAAAGCCCTACAAAATCTGAATTATTTTAATTATTTTCAAACATTCCAGAATAAATTAGTACCACAGAAGTCAAAATCAACTGTTTTTTGACGAATACCATAAATATTTCATCGAGTGGGGTGAGAAAATTGGCATTCTCATCCCACGCGATGAAATATTTATGCTATTTATCAAGAAACATTTGATACTCTATATACCAATGACATGATAGATATATCGTGTATATTATGATGTATACAGTATTGAAGGTTACATATCTTTAATTTACTTTTCAGATCAGAGGAAAAAAGATGTGGAGGCGATAAAGACTCAGCATCCGGATAAGATTCCTGTGAGTTTATCATTTACATAGATACATGTATGATCACAGCTCAACAATACAACTTCTCTATTCTATTTCCAAAATTTCAAGAAAATCCATCTAGCACTTAGCAGTTAACTGAGAAGCAATAAAAAGATGGGCAATGTGCAGGTTAATTTCACAAAATCATGAAGGCCAGTCTATATGGAATAACATTTACAAGCCCATTGTTATTCTGTCACAAATATAACATGGATGAATTTTCGTGAAATCAAAATGGGAAAATTGTCCAGATGTTGGGCAAAATTTCACTCCTGTAATCAATCGGACAGTCCTAAAATGGAACTGTCTAACCGCAAAAGGCACGAAACGACGTCATTGGACATGTGATCTTACGCCGAGATTAGGCAACGAACCATTTCTTAAGATTGGCAATGCTGTATTATTTTATTCATGGATTTTTACTTCAGTTGACAAATGTCTATTAAACTCCGATACAATAACATCTTCAAAGTTGTTGGATTTTCAGTATTTTGAAAGCCACAGTGATACTTATTTTCCGACTTTTGCAGTATAGCCAATGTTAAAGCACTGTCCTGTCACAAGGGCAATGACATCGTTTCGCACCTTTCATGTCTGAAGAGTTCTACCTCGGGACTGCTCTAGAAATGTGCAGGCCTTCAAGTGCCTCCTATATTTCCTATATTTTCGAGTCATTCCTATATTTTCCTCAAAACATCCTATATTTTCTATATTTTGACTTTTTCTCATGAAAAGTTTCATCAATGCTCTGTAATGAGTCAAACTGACATGAAGAAATTCATTTCAGATTTTTTTTAGGTCACCTGAAAGACGACCAGTATGAACACATTCAGTGAAAGTAATTTGATTAAACATCAGAAAACTACCAAGTTTGGATACCTACAATGTAGTACAGACCTGTCTTACACTCCTTTATTTCCTATATTTTCCTAAATTTTATTCAGAAAATTCCTATATTTCTCCTATATTATTGCAAATTTCCTCCTATATTTTCACTGTGAGCCACTTGCAGGCCTGAATGTGACGCACACTTTAGGGTAATCCCTCTGATGATTCAATCCCCCTATTAGACTTTAATCAGGGATAAAATTTAATCTGTAGTTGTAATAAATTTGAAGACCCTCTAAAATCGTTGAAGTAATGAAGAAATAATGGATTATATGCATGATTTTGAGCCAGAATGAAGTTGAAATTGTTACATGGATATTTGATTATCTGTGGTGTAATTCCAGGTGATCATCGAGCGCTATGATGGTGAGAAGAACCTGCCAGCATTAGACAAGACAAAGTTCCTTGTACCTGACAATGTCAACATGAGTGAACTTGTGAAAATTATCAGGTAATAATAATTTTGTACTCGCTCTACTTTCTCTCTATGTGCAGTCCTAATAATTCATGTGGTAGCTTCAGGGCCCTGGACACAACTGCGGGCCTGCTTGTTTGCCCTGGATAGATTATCATTGTTCTGCCGAGAAAGATAGAAGTGCCAGATATTTTCAGTTGTGTGTGAACATTACCATAATTTTGTTCAGCGCTATAGGGTGCCTCTAACTTTTGTGAATTTCGAAACTGATTGAACAATGCCATCATTTTGTTCAGTGCATTTGTTCAGTACTTTTATTTGAGCAATTGGATCTGTGAAAGCCAAACCACGAGTCTTTGCCTGTCCTCAATATCAGTCTGTCACAGCATGCATATATATTGTAGCAAGTAGACTCAAAATTGTCACATGCTCATCTTCCAAGAAGTAATGTACATATAAAAATTGTTTATCCAGGCGCCGACTTCAGCTACACCCAAACCAGGCCTTCTTCCTACTGGTGAATAACCGGAGTATGGTCAGCAACACCACACCCATCTCAGAAGTGTACGCCAGGGAAAAAGATGGAGACGGCTTCCTCTACATTGTGTATGCCTCGCAGGAAACATTTGGCTAAATTTCTTCCATGGGGTCCAAGACTGACAATTTTATTGAGATCATGGAGTATGATGGACATGTGCCTAGCTGGACTGGAAATTGGGAGGGATGGGAGGGGTATGGATGGGTGCTGGGGGGAAAGTACACTGTATTGGTATATCTGTCTTTGCCCAAATACCGGCTACTCAGTTGTGAATAGTGTCTATACTGGTATGTGTACAGATTTGTATGTCACTTGTGTTTGTATATATCTGTTAGTTTGTAAATGTATTGCCTCCATGCAATGAGTTAGCAAGAGGGGTGTGCACGAATGATTTGCTCTCCATGATTCCAGTTTGCAAACCCTTAGTCTGTCAGGATTTATCATGGTAGAGAAAGGAAGTGCATTCCAGGTGTCATGAAAATTGGCACCCCCAGATCCCCAATTTCTGACTGATTCCCTGCTTCCATGCAAGTATTATTTGACTGAGGGAATGGAACTATATACATCATGCTGAGAAAGTGATATCAGGGATCATGAAATATTTATTAATTTCCATTTACCAGATAAAAGTAATTAGACAAGTCATTATATATGAATGTAAACTCACTGTCTCACCTGAATGCGATGATAGGACTCAACGTCGTGATATGATTGAAATATAGTTGAAAGCGACGTTAAATCATATTCACTCACTCACTGAATGCGATGTTAAACTTTAATTCTCTCTCTCTCACCTGAGAATGCTAATTCTGGCAATGTATTTCCTTGTATAAATACTTGCTGGCCATCACTCACGACAAGTAGCACATACATTCACAATAGAGGCCTGGTATTCTTAACAGGTCATAGTTTCTCACGGCAGGGCTGATCTCAATTAAACTACATCATGAGCGCTTGCTTTTTACCAGGCTGAGAAGTAGGCACCGCGAGAAGTACTCACAGGGTCTCATGGGGCCTGGGCTGATCAGACCTATCAAAATGCAGGGCCTGGATTATGACTATTCGGGGAGCAGGAGTCCCCCATAATAGCCTGCACTGGACAGGATCCGGACGAGAAAAATGTAAATACTATTGTTGTTGCTTCGACACATATCTCCTCTGAAAATATATTCCATAAAGTATGCGTACACATTAAAATAGTAATGAACGCTGACTTCACGGGAAAGAACGCGACTGCGAGAGTGTTGAAAACTGGGATCTTGATAAACCCAGAACCGGAACCTGTCCAGCTAGAGCGCAACGAGATTTGCAACGTCTGCTCGGTGAATACTGGAATTAAACTCGTCACTTATGCCCTTTGTAGCTGCAACCCAACCTCCGAACAGCACATGTCAGCTGAACGACTATCGTCTGGCTACAAGCCCTTTCTGCAATTGAAATAGTGTTAACATGCTCTCAGTGTAGAGATTACTCCGCCAATACAAACCTTCTTCTATCATCGTAATAATCTCGTCAATTCATTAACAAAATATCTTCGAAAATGTGTTCATTAATAACCTACACTGGTTTCATGGCTAATGAGTTATGTTATTGATTTTTGTTTGTGTTTCGCATTAAAATAGTCCATGTGTATGGACTGCCGAGTGTGTGATGCAATGGATGGTATTACTGTTGGTGTAGGGGTGAAGGCTTGTCAGGTGATCACATGTTGACTGTATAGCATTGTCAAAGCGCCATATTCTAATTAATTGTTCTAGATATGCTAAAGGTGCAAGTTGTTATGACAGCCTTTCTGTCATTTTAGGTAAGTTAGCGAAGAAAACAATGTACCTGCTGTTTGTCACTCACTAGCCTCCCCCCCCCCCCCATCGCTGTACTGTTTGGTTTGGAAGGTCCCCTTTTCAAATCGAGAATTGACTGATCGAAACATCAGTTTTGCCAGTAGACTGTTTACCCGGCTCCGGAGAGCCCATTCGGCTGCGGCCAGGGGTGTATCGTCAGTGTTGTATTGCACCCCTGTTATGAGGATGGCTGCAACCTTGAAAGAGTTGCTTCCCTTCCCTTATTTGTGATTGCGAGAAGTGATTACAATCATCACCAAGCATTGAACAGTTTGTAACCAGTTGAAATTGATTAGTTAAAAAATTATGGTCAAGGATAATACAGATTTATGGGGAGTCTTAAGATTTAGGTTGAGACTGATTGTCTTGTTGAATCAATTTTATTTTGATTTGAGAAATGGCGGCGTGAAGAGGCCGACATAATTCTCCTCCAATATTTTGATGAGAGTAAAATGTTCTTTTGGTCTGCAAGAATTCTAATTGTTTGTAAGAAAATATAATTGTCAATATGCAGAGGTTGAAAAGTAATTTCATTATACATGTATGCAAATTCTGCAGTATATATCACATGTTAATTTACAAGTGATTCTTGTAATTGCTCAGTGTTGTATATCAGCTTTAATGATAACAGTAAGTTCTCTAAGTATTTGTGATGGGAAGTGAATATCGCTGATCATAAAGTCTAGGCACTTTCAATTATTTTGTGCGTGACGATTTTGACAGGTAGACATTTGTGTACGGGATACAAGGCCATAGCAATAGATGGGCTTCATGTAGGTCTTTCTTAACTTTGTCAACTGTCCTGCATTTTTGAATAAAATCTCAGCCATCGCCTAAAATTCATCAGATTATCGTGAACTTGGGGAACATGAACATGTGACCACAGTATCTAATTGAATTAGGGTCGTGAATACTTAAGAAACTTAACATACCAGTTTTAAGAGATCACCTGTACAGGCATTTTCTTACTATCAAGAGCCAGTTCAGTCTCTTTGAACATTGGTGATAAAGTTATTACATTTTTTTATGTTACATCCTTGAAAGTCCAAGATATTGCCTTCAAACACAGGAAGCAAATACATTGTATGCTGATACACAACTGGTCTAAAACTGTTACGAGCAGTTCAGCAGCACCACATAGATATTATTCTGTTGTGGAAAGGAGGAATTAAGTGTCCTAAAGATTTGTGTATGTAAGTAATATGCTTGCAGTCTACTGATGTATTATTGTACAGAATAATCTGGATGGTCTTGATACAGCCGTGGTCATCAAGTAGTAGGAAAGACAGGTGTGTGTAGTTCTGAGTAACACAGTATGGTTCTCACAACACTCCCTATGCTTGTACATGGAGAAATACTGCTGAACTGATGTTTACATCCTTACAAATTTAGTCAACAGTTGGGAATAGTTACGAGTAATGGCAATGTAGCTTCCCCATACACAAGGATATGTCTGGTGAGCCCATTGTTTGTTGATTACTAGGGTGTGACGTGTGCGGTTATATT
>JAVTVY010025554.1:0-11198 GCA_036873755.1 Hanleya hanleyi
ATTGTCACTCAAGTTGAGTGAAAAGTAACTCAAGTTGAATGAAAAGTAACTCAAGTTGAGTGAAAATCTCACTCAAGTATTGAGTGGGATGAATTTCCACCCTTACTTGAGTGAAATTTCGCTCAACTTTTTTTAGAGAGTATACGATTATCCGATAACGACAATGCGGCAACGACAATACGGCAACGGCAACGGCAACGGCAATCTGATTAAAACTCAGTCTTAATAACCGCTCCTCTATCTGACATGTCGCTAATTAAGATCTGGGACAGTCCCTATAACAAATCCGTCAGATGAACTCCGAACCAAATAGTTTCCGGGTCAAATAGTCGCCCAATGAGACGCCTCGTAGTATCGCGTGTCTGCTTCTCTCCTAATATTATCGTTGTTGTTGCAATGCAGTTATGAACTGATTTTATGAAACAAAATAACCGTACCTATATATCCAGCAGTGAAGAAATATCCCTTGATCTTTTCACCTGGTCTGTCATTGAAGAGAACAATCGGGAGCAAATAATAATCTTCGGTGATCGCCCATGGACTGAAGCCGAGAACTTCGTCAGTCGCCTGCATGGATTGGATTTTTCTGCGCCTCGTCCGTACACTCGGCAACATCAAGATTCCCCGTAGCCGGTAGGAAGAACGGCTATACAGTGTAAAAAGCATCTGCAGTTACTGCTGCTTTAACGCCGGCAGGTCAAATTCATGACACATCATAATTTTCGATCTCGCCTTGAACTTCGCCGCCACT
Source organism: Hanleya hanleyi (assembly GCA_036873755.1). Lineage (NCBI taxonomy): Eukaryota > Metazoa > Mollusca > Polyplacophora > Lepidopleurida > Hanleyidae > Hanleya > Hanleya hanleyi. Next base: position 752 of record JAVTVY010025554.1, read on the forward strand.
GAATGTAGGCACCCCTTCGCCTGTTGAGGCTGGACTGTGATTGGTCGCTAGTCTGACATGCGCGACAGATTTAAGATAGGGACTGTCCCAGATCTTAATTAGCGACATGTCAGATAGAGGAGCGGTTATTAAGACTGAGTTTTAATCAGATTGCGGCAACGGTAATGCGTTTTGGTGTACACATGACTACGGCTATAAGTATAAAAGCGGACCAATAATAGACGGATAATCGTATCGCATTGCCGGATAGTCTTATCGCACTGTCGTAATCGTTACGCATTCATGTGTACGGACCAATTCATTTTCCTACGATCGATTTTTTGCCGTTGCCGTATTGTCTCCGGAATTCCCCAAATAATGCCCTTAGTAAACGGTTACTATATGTAATTTGTGTAGGCACCAAGTGGAGACGAAAATTGATGTTTGTACGATTCTGGTGATGTCGCCATGCATCTGGGCACGTGAAAAGGGGGCGTGGCTAAGGGCCATGCGGTTATTCGTAGCAGCGGCTACTGTAGCTTTGCAGGCGAAGCCGATAGATGACATCACTACGGGTGTATATAGGGCTTTGTAAGCAGGGTCGCCATCTTGCTTCGCGGTGATCACGTGACCCGCATACACAACTGGCTGAGCAGGGATAACGATGAGCTTCAATTTGGTCACAATTTAGCGAGTACACAAGGGAGTTTTAACCCCGGCGCACACGAGAGCTATCAGCTGAGCTAACGGCCTCAATTGCCTGTCAACTCAGGGGCTTGCTCTCGTGTGGTTTCAGCGCACATGGCGAGCAAAAGGTTCACCGAATTGAGTTTAGTTCCCGCCGAACGCCTTCTTCAAGATCATGTGACCGAGTTCGCGTAAAAATGGCCATTTTGTACAGTCGCACGTACAAATCACGTGAATAAAAGAGATGCGTTTCATTGGCCGGTCGAATAAAACGGCTGAGCTGTTAGCTTACGTTCGCCGCACACGCTATGGATTTGGTCTCGCGAGGCGAAATTATCAAACAAGTTTATATTTTTCTCCCGGCCTTGCGAGGCCAAAAACTCACCAAAACCCAAAACCTGTTCGCACACGAGAGCTAGCCCCTGAGCTGGCAGGCAATTGAGGCCGTTAGCTCAGCTGATAGCTCTCGTGTGCGCCGGACTTTACTGATCCAATGCGATATTGTGTGACTATTGTGTCCTTTAGTTTAAAGAGATAGTTAGACAATTTATGCCGGAGAAAAAGGTTAAACACGGGGAAATCCGTGCTAAGAACATGTTACTCGAAAGGGATATCCCCAATTAGTGTTCATCTTTGAATGTGATAATGATTTCCCATTTCGACGATAATTTGTGGAGATGTTCTCCTACGTTTAGATAGTGTCTGTGTGATAGTGATAGTTAAAATTTCATTTTAATCGGATCACGAGAACTGACATTTATCGGTTCGAATTGATCGACACCCCCAAAAAGAACCACAATAATGAAATTCGGGAGTGGACAGACCACCAGCAGGGCCAGGGGATAAATATATTCACCCTTACTTCATGTAACGTACGTTCTGAATATCACCTATGCTATCATGCTATTACATTTTATAGTTTTAGATTCCACACCCAACTATATACACCTGTAGTGATGCCATATATCGGCTTCGCCTGCAAAGCTATCCCTGCTGTTGTTTTACTTTGGCAGCACGGGGGTCGTACTAATGTCAGGCCTGTGGTAGGCCGTCTTATTTACACTGATTACGTGTTTTTTACACAAAATTACAACTATTTGTGAATCTTATTATAATATTTATACATTTCTGCTTTTATCTAGTAATTTTTAAGGCATCAGTCAGGCGTCGGAAGGGGGGGGGGGCAGGGGGCAGGGGGTCTGGGCCCCCACTTTTGATTTAGGCGAGGGAGGGGGGGCAATATCTTTGGGCCCCCCACTTTTCGGCACTCCTACTAACTGATCATGTCCCCACATAAAAATTTCAGGTAGAGTTCCGGGACGTGTAGTGGTGTGTTATTGCCTGTTTTGTTTGTGTTAAACCAAGAGGTCAAACGGAGTCAGGCATATTCTTCAATATCGATGCGCCTTTATGCGAAACAAATGTGAAAATAGAACCACAAATCTATATACATTGTCTTCAGATTTATTTCCGGGAAAACGCGTAATACGTAATACCCTCGCCTGTCAGGTTGTGAGGATCGCTTATTTTAGCTTTGTATAAATGAATCGGTATCATATGGGTTCCATTGTTCCATGATGTAAAGGTCATAGTTTTATTATGTGTTAAATGTAACTAGAAGGTCAAATGGATTCAAGGATGAAATATGATTTTTCGTGCTTATAAATGCGAAACAAACGTGAAAATAGAACCATAAATCTGCATACATTATGTTCGAATTTATTTCCGGGAAAACGCTTAGAGCGCATCTCCGGAAATCTGGGACTTTGGAGCTTCCGGGGCCTAGGCGGCCCCTGGACCCTCGCCTGTGATAGTGGCCACCCCCCCCGCCACTTTCAATTACGTTCCGACGCCACTGCTGATTGTCAATTTACTTTTCCATGCACAAACCCTTGCAAAAGTCTAAATGTGTGTATATGTGAGTGTTTATTGGCATTGTAGGGTTCATGATTGTTAATTTCTTGTGGGTCGATCCGATTGTTATACCATGGCGGACCGGCTTATTTACATAACCACGTGCTCAATTGTTTGTCAATCATTGTTACTTTCTTATCGAAGACAGTAATTCATCAACATGCATTTGCTAGAGAAACGTGTTCTGTATCCCAGGCACAGTTTGCTTATTTAAAGCGATTTGATGTTAAAACAAGAGCTAATCCATACCTGTGGAGAAACCCTCTCAAATGAAAATAAAGTGTTAATACCAAGGGAAGCAGTTGATGTTAGAACAATAACTAACCCATCCATACCTGTGGGGAAGCCCAGTTGATTCTTTTGCACACCCTCCCATAAAAATTGTTTGCTTCACACCTTTCTTTTAGTTTCAGTTACTCTTCCAGGTGAGCAATTTCAATTTATTGTATCAAAAGTACATACAATGTATGTGTCCAGATGGAGATACGAAAGGGCACCAAATGAACAGGATAAGCTTGTCCCAGAAGGGAATTTCAGATCTAGGGAAAAAGTTGATAAAAAGGCCTGGGGTCTTAAGTACATTGATTACTACCATCCACACTGATTGTACTTTTGTGTATAAAGTATTCAATCAGCGTAAATAAGCCGGCCTGCCACAGGCCTGACATTAGGACGACCCGGCAGCACGCGGACCTCGGAGAAAGCACTTCTTCGTAAAGACAACGTGATAGTTTTCTTTCCAATATAGAGCATATAATATTATGTTTTTAGATCTAATATAAAGTTGATTGTAATAGGAAGAAGAGAACATTTATCTCTGAGAATCTGGGATAATAAAGATGGATTTTCGTTATTTTCCTGAAGTTGGACATCCTTCCGTGTAATGATAATTGATACACATTATACAGCCTATTCATTCATGCACTGCATGATGCAGGCAAACAAAATGTGGACACGGGCAGATAAATATCGTACAAAACACATTTATATAGACCCATAGACTCCGGATTCTAGGTAATTAATTTGACCAGAATGCGTAATATTAATGGAACTGCTCAGCGAAATTTGAAGCCATTTCTATGGAATGAATTCAATTGAGCCTGGTTGCACACGGACTCCGCTCGGTTGAGGATGCGGGGCTTTGTGTATCTTCATTAGGTTGGGTGTGGATGGGAACCAAATGTAATAGCATGATATCATAGGTGATATTAAGGACGTAAGTTACATGAAGGTAAAGGGTGAATATATTTATCCCCTGGCCCTGCTAGTGGTCTGTCCACTCCCGAATTTCATTATTGTGGTTCTTTTTGGGGATGTCGAGAAATTCAAACCGATAAATGCTAGTTTCCGTGATCCGATTAAAATGAAATTTCACACAGATCCTATCTAAACGTAGGAGAACCTCTCCACAAATTATCGTCGAAATGCGAAATCATTATCACATTGTAAGATGACCACTAATTGGGGAAATCCCTTTCGAGTAACATGTTCTTGGCACGGATTTCCCCGTGTTTAACCTTTTTCTCGGGTATAAATTGTCCAACTAACTCTTTAAACGGAAGGACACAACAGTCACACAATATATTATCGCATTGGATCAGTAAAACGCCCTGTTGTACTCGCTAAATTGTGACCAAATTGAAGCTCATCGTTATTCCTGCTCAGCCAGTTGTGTATGCGGGTCACGTGATCACCGCGAAGCAAGATGGCGACCCTGCTTACAAAGCCCTATATACACCCGTAGTGATGTCATATATCGGCTTCGCCTGCAAAGCTACGGCTACTGGTCTTATCCCAAGTGTCCCCGCGCGTAACCTCGTGACGTCATCTTCTGTCAGATTTTGGACGCTGCAGACCGTACTGTCTATCGTTGATGAGATAACTTACTTTATGTGCAAGTTTTGAAGTGTGTTACCTCCTTTTGTTGCCGGTGGCCACGTAGAATGTGTTGGCAATCGGTGGTTGCTTTTAATTCCTGCCGGTGACAGAAATATATATCGCCCGGTGGTCGGAAAAAAAAGCATAGCGGTGCTGTGCGTGTTATACATATATATATATATCGACCGGGGATCGAGCATGGCAGTGCTGTGCGTGATTTGTGTAAAGGATATTTTGGGTGTGTTACCTCCATGTTATCACGATGAATGTGTTTGCAACCGGTTGTTGTTTTTTATTTCAGCCAGTGACTGAATGTTTATCGATCGGTGATCGAAAGAAGCATAGCGGAGCTGTAACGGCAGAGCTTGGTGTATTTCCCATGTCTGTCAAAATAATGCAAAATATGACACGATACTGGCTAAAACTATTAGCAGCTAGTAGAGAGACGCTTGTATTCCATGCATACCAAGAAGATCTGATATTGTCACAATTAAATCCTCGCTTCTCTTGGTTGGCTAAAGTAAAATATATACTTGGCTCCTCAGGCACATATAGCATAAATTAGGCTCCACTGTACAAAAATCTACCACACAGACTTGTGCCTAATCTACAGTCAATGTGCCTGTCTTATTTCTTGAGGCTACAGGAGGTGGAGCTTCTGACTCGGACCTCAACTCCGTACCTATGGTAAAATTAAACGAGAGATCCCGAAGGATCTTGGCGCCCACCATTGTCTGATAATTGTAAGCTGATGACAAGAGGATCTTTTTGTCCATTGTTACTAAGAACAAACGATTGATTTGTAATTTTGTTTACAGAATTTCGAATCTGAGCGAAAATGATAGAAAAAGGGACACTGGAAAACAACAAGATATCATCTTTCTAAGTTTAAGGAGTTTAAGATTTCTAGAAACTGTACTTATGTCGGCTGTTAGAGAACAAGAGAAAAGTTAGTCTGGAAGTGAATGTCCAGAGGATCCTTCGTCTTCATTTTGTAGCATTATTTGTTTGCACGTGTCATCATTGGGTACTGAAAGCGAAGACAAATCTCTTCGACCCTTTGGCATGAGCTATGAAACATACTTAAGATTTATAATTAGGAACGAATTCTGTTCCGTTTACTGGGCTAGGTTGAGATATCTCTTTTAAGATACCATGCTCGAAAATAGTAAGACGGTAGAATACTTAATACTGAAGGGATCCGCGCAGTAATGTTGAAACTTCGAAAATGTCTGAATCTTGATTATCTCCCTTGGATCGAAACACGCAGTAGTCTACAGTTGTCGAGTTGTAACGTTGTCACAAGAGTGATATCCCTTCATGTAGCCGACCCGTCAGCAGACGAAACAGTGGGGCAGTTCACTGGACTAAAGAAAACTGATTTAAAATTTGAAGAAATACATTTTAATTCCGAATTATTTGAACCTCTTGATATGGAAGGTGAAGGTATGGCTATTCTCTATAGTCACTATATAGAATATGTCCCACCGTTTGATTCGCCGACTCGTGTGATGCAACGTCACAACTCGGGAATACCGTATTAATTTGAAGCGTAACTTGGATTTTCGAATCGGAAAACAACTAGTGGGACCTGTGTATAAAATTTCAGAAAGATCCTTGAAGTAGTTCCTGAGAATTCACGATAACTATGTTTCAAGGGGAAATCCAAGATGGGCGCCTGGTGGCCATATTGGATTTTTGAATCGGACCAGAAAAGGGTGTTTTGCACAACTAGACCCCAACGGAAACCTATGTACCAAATTTCAGAAAGATCCATGCAGTAGTTCCCGAGAAATAGCAATAAGGTTTCATGGGGAAATCCAACATGGCTACCTGGTGGCCATATTGGATTTTCGAATCGGACCAGAGAAGGTATCTTGCACAACTAGACCCCAAGGGGAACCTGTGAACCAAATTTGAGAAAGATCCATGCAGTAGTTCCTGAGAAATTGCAATAACAAGGTTTCATGGGGAAATCCAAGATGGCTGCCTGGTGGCCATATTGTATTTTCGAATCGGACCAGAAAAGGTATCTTGCACAACTAGACCCGAGGGAGAACCTGTGTACCAAATTTGAGAAAGATCCATGCAATACTTTCTAAGAAATGAAAATAAAGTTTCATGGGGAAATCCAAGATGGCTGCCTGGTGGCCAAGGGGAACCTGTGTACGGAATTTGAGAAAGATCCATACAATACTTCCTGAGAAATCACGATAACAAGGTTTCATGGGAGAAATCCAAGATGGCTGCCTGGTGGCCATATTGGATTTTCGAATCGGACCAGATAAGGTATCGTGCACAACTAGACCCCAAGGAGAACCTGTGTACCGAATTTGAGAAAGATCCATGCAGTAGTCCTCGAGAAATCGCGATAAGAAGGTTTCATGGAGAAATCCAAGATGGCCGCCTTGTGGCCATATTGGATTTTTGAATCGGACCAAAAAAGGTATCTTGCACAACTAGACCCCAAGGGGGACCTGTGTACCAAATTTGAGAAAGATCCATGCAGTAGTTCCCGAGAAATCGCGATAACAAGGTTTCATGGGGAAATCCAAGATGGCCGCCTTGTGATCATATTGGATTTTCGAATCGGATCATAAAAGGTATCTTGCACAACTAGACCCCAAGGGGAACCTGTGTACCAAATTTGAGAAAGATCCATGCAGTAGTTCCCGAGAAATCGCGATAACAAAGTTTCATGGGGAAATCCAAGATGGCTGCCTGGTGGCCATATTGGATTTTCGAGTCGGACCAGAAAAGGTATCTTGCACAACTAGACCCCGAGGGGAACCCGTGTACCGAATCTGAGAAAGATCCATGCAGTAGTTCCCGAGAAATCGCGATAACAAGGTTTCATGGGGAAATCCAAGATGGCCGCCTTGTGGCCATATTGGATTTTTGAATCGGATCAAAAAAGGTATCTTGCACAACTAGACCCCAAGGGGGACCTGTGCACCAAATTTGAGAAAGATCCATGCAGTAGTTCCTGAGAAATCGCGATAACAAGGTTTCATGGGGAAATCCAAGATGGCCGCCTTGTGATCATATTGGATTTTTGAATCGGATCATAAAAGGTATCTTGCACAACTAGACCGCAAGGGGAACCTGTGTATCAAATTTGAGAAAGATCCATGCAGTAGTTCCCGAGAAATCGCGATAACAAAGTTTCATGGGGAAATCCAAGATGGCTGCCTGGTGGCCATATTGGATTTTCGAGTCGGACCAGAAAAGGTATCTTGCACAACTAGACCCCGAGGGGAACCCGTGTACCGAATCTGACAAAGATCCATGCAGTAGTTCCCGAGAAATCGCGATAACAAGGTTTCATGGGGAAATCCAAGATGGGCGCCTTGTGGCCATTTTGGATTTTCGAATCGGATCATAAAAGGTATCTTGCCCAACTAGACCACAAGGGGAACCTCTGTACCAAATTTGAGAAAGATCCATGCAATACTTCCTGAGAAATCGCGATAACAAAGTTTCATGGGAGAAATCCAAGATGGCTGCCTGGTGGCCATATTGGATTTTCGAATCGGACCAGATAAGGTATCGTGCACAACTAGACCCCAAGGGGAACCTGTGTACCGAATTTGAGAAAGATCCATGCAGTAGTCCCCGAGAAATCGCGATAACAAGTTTTCATGGGGAAATCCAAGATGGCCGCCTTGTGGTCATATTGGATTTTGGAATCGGACCAAAAAATGTATCTTGCACAACTAGACCCCAAGGGGGACCTGTGTACCAAATTTGAGAAAGATCCATGCAGTAGTTCAAGAGAAATCGCGATAACAAGGTTTCATGGGGAAATCCAAGATGGCCGCCTTGTGATCATATTGGATTTTCGAATCGGATCATAAAAGGTATCTTGCACAACTAGACCCCAAGGGGAACCTGTGTACCAAATTTGAGAAAGATCCATGCAGTAGTTCCTGAGAAATCGCGATAACAGTTTCATGGGAAATCCAAGATGGCTGCCTGGTGGCCATATTGGATTTCCGAATCGGACCAGAAAAGGTATCCTGCACAATCGATCCTGGATGGCGCCAGGCCAAGGCTGATTTTCGAATTGGATCATAAAAGGGACCTTGCACAACTAGACCACAAGGGGAACCTGGAAAATAAATTGAGAAAGATCCATGCACATTTCCTGAGAAATCTACCGCGATAACAAAGTTTTCAGATGGGAGAAATCCAAGATGCTGCCTGGTGGCCATATTGGATTTTCGAATCGGACCAGATAAGGTATCGTGCACAACTAGACCCCAAGGGGAACCTGTGTACCGAATTTGAGAAAGATCCATGCAGTAGTCCCCGAGAAATCGCGATAACAAGTTTTCATGGGGAAATCCAAGATGGCCGCCTTGTGGTCATATTGGATTTTGGAATCGGACCAAAAAATGTATCTTGCACAACTAGACCCCAAGGGGGACCTGTGTACCAAATTTGAGAAAGATCCATGCAGTAGTTCAAGAGAAATCGCGATAACAAGGTTTCATGGGGAAATCCAAGATGGCCGCCTTGTGATCATATTGGATTTTCGAATCGGATCATAAAAGGTATCTTGCACAACTAGACCCCAAGGGGAACCTGTGTACCAAATTTGAGAAAGATCCATGCAGTAGTTCCCGAGAAATCGCGATAATAAAGTTTCATGGGGAAATCCAAGATGGCTGCCTGGTGGCCATATTGGATATTCGAGTCGGACCAGAAAAGGTATCTTGCACAACTAGACCCCGAGGGGAACCCGTGTACCGAATCTGAGAAAGATCCATGCAGTAGTTCCCGAGAAATCGCGATAACAAGGTTTCATGGGGAAATCCAAGATGGCCGCCTTGTGGCCATATTGGATTTTCGAATCGGATCATAAAAGGTATCTTGCACAACTAGACCACAAGGGGAACCTCTGTACCAAATTTGAGAAAGATCCATGCAGTAGTTCTCGAGAAATCGCGATAACAAAGTTTCATGGGGAAATGCAAGATGGCTGCCTGGTGGCCATATTGGATTTTCGAATCGGACCAGAAAAGGTATCTTGCACAACTAGACCCCGAGGGGAACCCGTGTACCGAATTTGAGAAAGATCCATGAAGTAGTTCCCGAGAAATCGCGATAACAAGTTTTCATGGGGAAATCCAAGATGGCCGCCTTGTGGTCATATTGGATTTTCGAATCGGACCAAAAAATGTATCTTGCACAACTAGACCCCGAGGGGAACCCGTGTACCGAATTTGAGAAAGATCCATGCAGTAGTTCCCGAGAAATCGCGATAACAAGTTTTCATGGGGAAATCCAAGATGGCCGCCTTGTGGCCATATTGGATTTTCGAATCGGACCAAAAAATGTATCTTGCACAACTAGACCCCAAGGCGAACCTGTGTACCAAATTTGGGAAAGATCCATGCAGTAGTTCCTGAGAAATCGCGATAACAAGAATTGTTTACGGACGGACGGACGGACGACGGACGACGGACCACGGACGAAAAGGTATTTGAACAGCCCACCATCAAATCCATTGTCATATCTTCTTATTTACTTAGTACTAATCTAAAACACCAGCGAAACTCACTAACTAACTTACGTCTCAGTACACATCCTCTGCAGATAGAAACTGGTCGCTACCATGACGTTCCAGTTCATGCTAGACTATGTGTACAGTGTAGTATGGGAGTGGTTGAGGATGAGGAGCACTTCCTTCTCCACTGCCCTAAGTATGACCATCTTCGACAGTTCCTACAAGCCCATTTACAGATTGTCAGATGCGATAACGATTCTTTTGTCAAACTTCTGGACCCCCCTATTACCCCTCAGCCCATAGGGCTGTGGGGTCTTGTCGTTGCCATGTACGTACGTCCGTCCGTCCGGTCGTCCGTCCGTCCGTCAACATTTTCTTGTCCGCTAAATATCTCCAGATCTATGAAGTCAGGCCCGACCAAACTTTGGTGAGACCTTCCTGAATGTTGACTGATGAAATGATTAGATTTTCTGATGG